>MJUU01069647.1:37996-85413 GCA_002080025.1 Modiolus philippinarum | reverse complement strand
AAAAAATCTTTAAAAAAATCAAATCTGCTGACTCAGCAATATTTCCATACTGGTTTGCTAGATTTTACTTTCAATCTTATATTATTCCAGATATCAATACTGAGTATCATATCAGTCATTTAAATATAGCAATATTCATCTAAAACCAAAATTAAGGGAAAACAATATTTTAGCTATTGGGAACAAGGAAGAAATTCATTTCCCATTGCCCACAATGCTAATATATTTCAGATTTATAGTACTTTCTAACAATGATCAGATCAAAAACTTTTCTTGCTGTTCAGGAACTTTTATTGGCACTTCTAAAAATAAAAAGTTTATATATGCATGACCGCCTTCCTTTTGAGCTATTTATAGAAGAGTGGGGATACCCCCTATAAAGTTCACAATGTCTGCATAGAATGTGAAAAAAATCCATCTTTTTAAAAAAATCACCAAAAATTACTGTGAAGTGCTAAACATTTTCTAATTATTTATTGAAAGACTACAAAGAGTAAATGACATGAAAATGTGAAAGACTTGGTTAATTTACATCTTATCATGCAGCACAGCCAATCTTTACTTTACTTATCATTCAATTCCTTGGGTACACAGATAAACAAACTGGTTCCCTTACTGAATTCCTTCCTTTTTACCTAAAGATGGGACATATTTTGTTAAATATCTCGCTGATTCACACAAAAAGTATACATATAGTAGGATGTCATCGCAATGCTTGAATTCTTGATTGATAACATATTTGTAGAATTTGAAGGACAAGTGTTCCAGAAGACGATAGGGATACTTATGGTGACTAATTGTGCGGGACTTTTAGCAGATTTGTTTCTTTATTGTTATGAAGCAAGGTTCGTGCAAGGTCTAGTTCAGAAAAAAGACAATAATCTGTCTTAGTCATTTACTTTCAGTTTTCGTTATAAAAATAATGTTCTTTCATTAAACAATCCCCAATTTAATAACATTAATGAACTCGAAATTACACCATCATCAGTATCATACCTGGACCTATACCTCTAGATCTACATTGACAACTCTGGACGTCTAAAAACAAAATTTTACGACAAGCGTGATAATTTCGACTTTCCAATAGTAAACTTCCCGTATTTGAAAAGTAATATTCCCACATCTCTGGTATATGGTGCCTACATTGCACAACTCAATTTTGTCAACAGAGCAAATTTACTGTCTCAAAAACTTATACATCAAGGGTATGTTCAGTCACTGTTGCAACTGACACTACAGAAGCCTGACGGTTGTAACCATTGATTTGACAGACCGTAACAATGTTTCTATTTTACATATGAGAATAGATATATATTTGTATTTTGGTAGATGCAAAGTTTGTCACCGACTGTGACAAACCGGACGTGACGGGTGTAGGGGTTCACACTGTAGTTTTGTGGCGTTCTTGTTCATTTTTGTTTGTTTGTTTTGTCTTTTACACGCTGTTTCAATTCGTGTTGAATATGAATCGTCGTGAATTATTATTTGGATTTCTACCTTTTATCATTTCGTTTGTAGATGTGCTCTAAAAATACGCGGGGTTTATATATCAAAAACTGTCAGATAGAATTTTCTGATATTTTCATGATTTACACTTACTTTTAGAGCATTCAAAAAATAAAATAAAAATTGAGGGTTACCGGCCATATCAGCGTGAAATCTGTTATATAAACATTGGGCTGTTTTAGTTGAAATAATAGGGAAAATCAGCGATTTTTAACAAAATTTTGATTTACTTTAGTTACATCAGATAGATTTTTTTCAACTTTGGTGAATTATAAGCTAATATACTTTCCTTCAATTTGCATAAAAAATTTGAAGGTCATGGCACTTATTTTTGAGTAAATGGCGAAAAACTAATTTTTCCCTATTATTTCTATACAAATTATCTCCCCTTACTTTAATTTGTATTTTCTGAAAAATGTAAATATTCTACATGGTTACCGAATACCCTAGGCATATTTGAGGACATTTTAAAAGTATTATGAGACATCTAAAGTCATTTTGCGAACTTCCCATAGTAAATTCCATTTTTCGCCAGATGCGCAAGAATGATGCGCAATTTTAAACTCCCGTACTACCTTAAAGATGTCATAGTATTCCTTTAGATCACCTCAAGCGATTGTTTCTTGTCTTTAGTGTAAGTTGTCAATGATATGAGCTGACGCAGAAGTCTTGTAAATGCAGATTTAAGCATACTTGATTTTGTTCTCAGTGATGAGATAGTACCTAATTTTTTCTGCTCAGCAAACTTAATTCAATTGTTGAGAAATTGTAAAACATCCCAAAATAACTTCAACTTTTCTTCGTTTATCTCTTAATCCAAGGAAGTTTAAAACTGCTATACTCAAGAAGGGGGAACAGTAGAAATTCAGGTGTAGGGTATAAATTTATAAGCCAAACCTAAGACTTATACTGGTGGTACAACAGTAACAGAAAACACATTTATTAATGTCGTAAAATTAAAAATGCCTATATTTACAATATTTATCTGTAATAGCGGTTTATATTCTTCATATGTCTAAGCTAAATACTATTGATTTCTAGATGTAATACACATTACTTGTCAATATGTATTACATTGTAAATACGACAAAAACAAAAAAAATACAGCCCGAGGAAACGAATTGGAAAAAAAATCTTCTTTTAAATCTCCATAAGTTTGTTACAAACAACACCATTTTTTTGACAAGTTCCGTTTTCATAACTTTTAAGTCAGTATTCCCAAATGAAAGTGGACATTTCCAGCTAGATTCACGTCTTCCCGGATTTGACTACCGACTTTGACATTTTCCCGGATTTAAGCACTCACAGTGTGACGGGTGCTGTTAACAGAGCAGGACATGCGTACCCTTCCGGAGCACCTGATGTCACTCTCAGTTTCACCGGAGTTCACACTGTGAATGCCTTTGTTTTGAATGTTGTAATTTCTTTGTCTGTGCTTTGTATCTGTCTAACGTCATTGTTTTCTGTGTTCTCGTTTTTGCCCTGTCTTTGGACTTCGATTTTTGTAAATTTCACTCTTTTGTTCCTTCGGTATTATACTGCCGTTGTTTTAAATAACTAAATACCGAGGTTACTGTGAATTTACTTTCTGCATATGAGCATTTCGACAACCTATGTCTCTTCAGTGCAGATGAAATCTAAATGTTTGGAAGACCATATACTCAAAGATATTTAAAAACTGATAGAGAACAAATAACCAATATGATCTAAATGTAAAGCCAAAGTTAGCTAAGGACAGAGCTATGCATGAAGGAGATACTTCTTAGTTTTCAACATAATTTACAAAAATTTAGATATTGTAAGGTTAAAAAAAATAATCGACTTTCGGGTCAGCACCGAAGTACTGACTACTGGGCTGGTGAATACCCTCGGGGACTAACAGTCCACCAGCAGTGGCATCGACCCAGTGGTAACAAATAACTAAATACCGAGNTTTCAACATAATTTACAAAAATTTAGATATTGTAAGGTTCAAAAAAATAATCGGCTTTCGGGTTAGCACCGAAGTACTGACTACTGGGCTGGTAAATACCCTCGAGGACTAACAGTTCACCAGCACTGGCATCGACCCAGTGGTAACAAATAACTAAATACCGAGGTTACTGTGAATTTACTTTCTGCATACTCGCATTTCGACAACTTATGTCTCTTCAGTGCAATTTAAAATAATTCAAAAAAGTTACTTATGAGAAGAAAATTCGCTATATTTAAGAGTGTCTTAAAAATTAAAGTTTTACCTGTATTCATGAATAATAAAATACCGAAGTTACTGTGAATTGTTTCTGTATTTGTGCATTTCGATAACTTATGTCTTCAATGCAGATAAAATCAAAACATTTGGATATCCATAACCTGAAATATGTGTAACAACTGATCGAGAACAAAATACCAATAGGATCTAAAAAGGCAAGGCAAAATAAGCCAAGGACAGCGCTTTGCAAGATGGAGATACTCCTTAGATTTTAATACAATTTTCTTACATTTACATTGCAAGTTTTCGAATAAAATCGGTTTTTGTGCCAGCAACGAAGTACTGGTTACTGGGTTGGTGAATACCTTCGGGAACTAATAGTCCACCAGCAGTGGCATCGACCCAGTGTTAATAAATAACAAAAAACCGAAGTTATGGTGAAATTAGTTAAACGTTTTGTTTGAAGCCTTACATATTGGACAAGATAAATTGGGCTAACAACTTGTCAATTTTTAATATTTGTAAATGTTTGATTGTTTTTGACATATTTGGCTTTTGAATAAGTTTAGAAACTTTTTGGCAGTTCCTGTTTTAAACGATTGCACAATGTTTTTTTTGTCTGAAAACAACAAATATATTTACTTGATTTAAAGGCTGCCTAAATCAAGTAGAAACGCTCAACATGATGACAAGGAAAAAAAGGCCATGTAACAAATTCATATATGAAAATACAAAAGGATAATCCGAATAACTAAATATCAAACTCACTACTTATGTGGTTTCTGCATATATATGGCGCGTTACTAGCGTCAAAAATAGTTCTGCCTAGCCTAAAATTAATTTATGCCTAGCCTTAAATAAATTTATTACTAGCCCTAACTATATATGCCTAGCCTAAATATTAATGCCTAGGCTAAACTTTAAATATGGCTAACCATAATTGTTTATGCCTACCCTGAATATGAATTACATCTAGCCTAAAATATTAATCTATGGCCTAAAATAATTATGTCAATTGTATTTACTGACAAACCGGACCCGTTTAATGTGAACACGAAAACAACAGGAGATTGCTAATGATGTACACTGTATAAACTTATTCAAACATTCTTTATATTTACAGGTTGGGGAGTAGTTCGCAAAAATTGTCTCCACTGTAAATTTGTATACCTGTATATGTAACATTAAATAGTGTCCGCCATGAAATACTGTCCGGCTTTACAATTCACTACAAAACACTAAAATTCTGAAAAGGGCACTTTTTGTACTGAAAAGTACTCGACCAGTCTCAAGTTGTCTGAAAATAACTAAAGTAGTCTCGACCAAAGCTCTGATTCAGTCTGAAATTTACTGAACCAGTCTCGACCTGTCTCAACTTGTCTGGACCTGTACTGAAAGAGTCTCGACCTGTCTCGACCAGTCTGAACCTGTACTGAAAAGTCTCGACCTGTCTCGACCAGTCTGATATAGTACTGAAAGAGTCTCGACCATTCTGATTTAGTACTGAAAGAGTCTTAACCTGTCTTGACCAGTCTGATTTAATACTGAAAGAGTCTCGACCTGTCTTGACCAGTCTAAAGTTGTAATGAAATAGTCTTGATCATGGAAATCACTTATATATGCTTTGAATAAGTAAATTAATTTAGTGCTTAAAAATTAAATTTTTAAGCATTGATTACAAAATGTTCCTCAAATGCTTTCATTACTGTTATTAAGTATCCAAAATTCTAAATTCACCATATCAGCTAACATTACCATATGAGGAACATAAAAATAATATACTGTATAGCAATAGTTTTATACTACTTTTATTTGTGCAAACACATCTATAGGAAACATACTGATAAAGAAAGAATAAAATAGAAAGAACAATTAACTGTCATGATTTTACCTATAATCAAGTCCGAGGATGAAATAAAATGCATTGATGATCATGAAATATTGTCCTCCTGCATTTTCCAATGAAATATATAACAGGAAGGACACTGTTTCATAGGACACTTTTTTGCCTCACATATGTAAACCTATCTCCTCAAATAAACAAGGTGTGTGATGAAATAGTAATGTAAAAAAATATCATCAAATTATATCACATACTATGTATCTTATGCTGCAACAATCACTGTATGGTAGATATATGAAAACTATACTATTGTCGTCCATTAATTTATAAAACTCTCTATCTGATGGTCAAACTTGTATGATAATAAAGAAAAAATTCTAGCCATCCTCAAAGGGCAAGAGCGGAAACAAAGATTATGGGTATTATTAAATATACAATTAAGCATCGTATACACCCGATGGAATTGGTTTCTGAATATGGCCTTTTTCAGGATCCACTTTTTCAAGATTTATGAAGGGGGAAAATGAACTTTCCATTTGATTTTTAGCTAACGGATGATTTGTGCTCAAGATGAAATAAATATATGGGGCAATTAAAGGAGCATGTATTACTTTTAGTATTTTCACTTCGTTTGATTTCAAGATTTTCGGACACGTATTACTTAGTATTTGAAGTGTAATATAAGGGTGGTTACCATTTGGTATTCTTTTAGGGCGACTTGTTGACGGTTTCGTTTTTATACAAAAACTGAATCCTGAAAGAAACATCAGAAAGAATGCATATGAAATTAAAATTAGATGGTGTTTGAACTATTATTCTGGAGAAACGCTACATAGGGCAGAAAAAAAAAATGCACAAGGATTATCAGGGATATTGGCAGTCTGTATACATGTATCAATTTTGGTCAAAATCAAAACGTGGCCTTTTTGGGATCCACATTGAAAGACTGATACTAAATTGTTCTTTTTATGTCGATTTGTGCTTCATATGTGCATATCTACGTTCATCTGCGGCAATCTTCGTTGTTTTCGTATGAATTGAAAATGTAGGAATGAAAAATATTACCTTTTTTCAGTGGAAATAACTTTTATAATTATGCATCTATGGTAAATGATAAAAAAGTAACATTTTTACCTCATTTAAACGAGAGTTCAATTTCTATTGTTCTATTTCAACCACTTCCCCCGTTTAAGATACAAAAGAATAACGAGAATAAGGTTACCATACCCAACGATGACAAATTATTATACTCTTATGTAGCCTCTTGCAATACTTGTCTGCAACAAGAATAACTAGTCACATGTATGATAAATGTATCAAACATTTCTTAATTATAGCCATGATATTATTATGTTTTTCTCAATTATAGCCATGATATTATTATGCTTGACAACTAATGAGATTTGGCAAAAACATAAAAATATATTGGATATTACATAGTATATCTTACAATATTACTGAATACAATACTTCAACCTAATACCTAACAAGTTGCATTAAAAACTGCAAATTTGGTTATAATGTAAAAAAAGAGAATGAATGAAATTTCTACACAGGTGACGCAAAACAAAAAAATTGAAAAGCCGTCATATGGAAATGTGGCGTATGGGGACCATTATTATATTCAAGACAATTCTACACTCTCGGCCATTCTTAAATCCGCTCAAATATTTGAGCTGTGGTTCAGTTTCTGCAATTCTTCGTTACAAGGCAGATGACTGGCTCCGCCAAATTTGTTTAGCATATGAAAAGTTACTAAGCCTAGGCTAAACTACTTTAGGCTTTACATAACTAGCTTTGTCTAGGCAAAACCTTATTTTTGGATAGGCTTAACTTTATATTTGTCTAGGTTTAATACTTAGGGCAAGGCATAAGTAGTTTTGGATAGGCATAATTTATTTTAGGCTAGACATAAATATTTTAGGCTAAACAGAACGTTTTGTTTTTGGTAATACCGTGCCATACGTATGTCCATTTCGCCAACTTATGTCTCTTCAGTGCAGATAAAATCTTTACGTTTAGAATACCATAAACTCAAAGATGTTTTGAGAGAAAGAGTGAAAAATATACAGTAAAAGATACTAAAAAAATATGAAATTGTTGTTGATTAACCCTGATACCCGAAGATGACAATGTTACACGTTTCGTTGATACCAACAACAAAACTTTCTTTATTATTTCATCAGTAATGCTTTACAATACAAAATTGGAAAGTTCTAAACGGAAATTCTTGTGTCTATAACACTGATTGAAGGATCCAGATAGTCCTACCAAACAAGATCTTCGTTTGTTACATCTGTTACATTTTATTTGCTTAAAAATAAATAATCTTATAAACATAATTTAACAGCTTATTTCTTTTTCACTAAGAAATATCAATCCTTCATCCCTATATATTAAATAAGATATATTCCGTATGATGTCTACAATTAACAAATATTTTATTCGAATCCTTACCATTTACATGGCTTCGTTACAGTATTATATTCAGAGTATTCAGGTACTCTGGTTGATTTGTCATCATACTGCATTGGTCCGAAAAATGTATAAAGAGTGCTAGTTGGTACTCCATAATCTGTTGTGGTATATGAAGGTTGGACGATAGATGCCCTAGTTTCACTTTCAGTTACCTGGCGGTCAATATCCTCTGTTTTTCTTTCAGTGATCCGGTTGTCGAATTTTTCAGCTGGGATTGTTCCATATGAGGAATCTTCATTAAAAGGTGTTGTTTCAGAGTATTTTTGTTCGGTTGTGCTTGTTGCATATGAGAACATCTCATTAAAAGGTGTTGTTTCAGAGTATTTTTGTACGGTTGTGCTTGTTCCATATGATGTCTCCTCATTAACAGGGGTTGTTTCAGAGTATTTTTGTACGGTTGTGCTTGTTCCATGTGATGTCTCCTCATTAACAGGTGTTGTTTCAGAGTATTTTTGTACGGTTGTACGTGTTGCATATAAGGGTTCTTCATCCTCATTGACCGGCGTTGTTTCGGTTTTCTTTTCGGTTATTTGACGGTCTCCTTCTGTAGCTGTGCTTGTTCCGTATGAGGATTTATCGTTAACAGGCGTTGTTTCGGCTTTCTTATCGGGTTTGTTTACATTTGATTCAACAAAAGAAACGTTCTCCGCGTTACTTTCAGTTACTGGTTCCAAAGCTTTAAATGGTATGTCAACAGATGGATAATTTGCCTCTTTCATGTCAGGGTTACCATATCTCCCCAGAAAGAGAATTGCACCAACTTTATCACGGATTAAAAATAGAAATGGATGGTCGGCGGTAAACTTTAACGCATGAGGAGGTGATGCCGAACGTAGCAACAGAAATAAAGATGTTGAAGCCTTGGCTTCACTCCCTTCTTCATTTACATCGATAATGCTTTCATGAACTGCCTTATCTACATATAGCTCTTCCTTCTGATCATGAGAACGGACCATTCCACTGAAATCTGCCTTGATTGGATTAAAAATGTCAAGGCAACCTAAATTCTGTAAAATTACTTTCATATCTATATTTCCTTTTATTTTGAATTTCGGCAGAGTGACTTCTGTTTCTCTGTTGAACATTTTCTTTGCCAATCTGTTAATTTTCTGAACAGATAATTTTTTTTCTAGGGAAGGGAGGCCATCAACTTCATTTGGTAGGATAACAATCATAGATAAGTTATCTCCTTTAAAAGGTAGTTCCACTGCTTTGCAGTTTAATTCTTTATCTTCAGTCGCTTTCACTGTAAATTTTCGATACATCATGCTAGCAGTCGTGTTTGTATTTTTGTTGATCCAAAATGTTTCTTTCTTGGTAAGTTTAGCATCAAATTTAAATTTCCATGGCCCTTTAAAGTAAACTAAATTAGTAAGAACCATAAAAGTATCACCACTCAATATTCCATCCTTGAGAAAATCCTTGATTTTGTGGCTCGTACTTAGTTCAATCAATTTATTGATCAGATTTTTGGTGAATGGTTCACGTCCAAAATCCATGAGTCGGACAGAACATTTGTAATCGTTCCTCGCCAGTCTTCTAAACTTTCGTCTTATTCTGTGAACATGTTGTTTTCCAACATAAATATGATTTGCCATTGATAATTGCATGCCTTCAATACTATTTGTTTCCGATATCAAATTCCTTTGTAATAACTTATAATTAACATTAACATTGTTGTCAAAATGTGTATTGTTAAATAAAACACGCTGAAGCTGTTTTCGAGATGTCCCTCTTGTCCCCATCATAAGTAACAAAATAGTGGCCGAAATACTCACAGGTGACATGCAAACATTTTCGGCTTTTTCAGTTTGAGTATACAATGAAAATGCAAAGTTTGACAGAGAATCACAAAAGCTTACATTTACTGACATTTCTGTGAATTCCTGTCGTTTCTGATATAAAAACAGTGTATGAATGTCATGTCTTTTAACAATACACCAGTATGTGGAGGTGGAACAAATCAACACATCAAAGTATAGGAATTATTATGTTACAATACAATACTACTTTCATGTTATTTATTTTTCCACTTAATAATTTTAATCTACAAGAAACAATGAAATCAATTGTAATAGTTATTAATACAGTGTACTTGAATAAACTATTTTGGATTGATCTGAACCAATGCTTTACAGCCTTTGTTAGATTTTTTGTCAAGGACAACTGTACAGTGTATGTAAAACAAATCATCCAGTAAGAATGTATATACATGTTATGATGAAATAGATGACGTTTATGTCTTGAAAATCGTGGTTTCGCGATGTAATCAGTACATGACAGCAAAGCAATTTTGCATCATGTTTCTCCAGGAAAGTACTTCTGGATAAAGTGATGAATATGAACACAATTCTGGTACCACCAGAATTGTACAATTCTGGTAGAAATAAGTGTACTAGAATCGTTACCAGAATTTTCCAGAAATGCAGATTCTGGAAAATTCTGGAAGATTCTGGAATACCAGAATTGTATCCAGTATCAGGATAGAATCCTTTCTCTTCTAGAATTTTCTAGAATTGTGCAATTCTGGAAGATTCTGGACAATTCTGGTATACCAGAATTGTGCAATTCTGGAAGATTCTGGACAATTCTAGTATACCAGAATTGCGCACTTCTTGATGTCTCTGGACAATTTTCTGGCTCCAGATTTTGCTAGAAAAAGTCCCTGACCATCACCTGGGGTGAAATAAATAATGTGAAAAAAAAAACAGACCATGTGCAACAATTTTTTCAAGCATAGAATCATGTGGGAAATATGGTCTGGCTGCATAAACTATTGAAGATTTCTTTATTTATTTATTTCTATTGATGACATTTGATTTGAAACGATGCGACACAATTAAGTGCCTTATCTGCATTCAGTATGTAATGAGTTATTGAGGTACATGTGTGCTTAATCAAGCCACATCTAAATCAAATGCCATTGCCTTAAATGAAGAATTTTTGCATCCTACCTATAAGTCCCAGTGAGACTGTACCTGAATTGTTCAGAAATTTACATCTCTGGTATTTGAACCAGAATTGCTAAATGTACAATTCTAGTTGAACTAGCATTGTTCAATTTACAATTCTGGTTGTACCAGAATTGTTCATTATACAATTCTGGATGTACCAGAATTGTTCATTATACAATTCTGGATATACCAGAATTGTTCAATTTACAATTCTGGTAATTCCAGAATTGTTCATTATACCATTCTGGATGTACCAGAATTGTTTAAATCACAATTCTGGTTTTACCAGAATTGTTCAAATTACAATTCTGGTATTACCAGAATTGCTAACTATTACAATTCTGGTAAAACCAGAATTGTATAATATGCAATTCTGGAATTACTAGAATTGTAATTTGTACGATTGTGGAATACCAGAATTGTCTTTCATAATGAACAATTCTAGAATAAACCTCTATCCCAGAATTGTTCAAAAATGCAAACAATTCTGGTTTACTAGAATTGTTCAGTTCAACAATTCTAGAAAACCCAGAATGGTAAAAACACAATTCTGGTAATTCCAGAATTGTTTCAACAATTCTGATATTCTTATTTGTACCAGATTTGTACAATTCTGGTAGTACCAGAATTGTGTTCATATTCTTCACTTTATCCGTACTTCTTTCAGTTGATCGATTGATTGATTATAGTTTAACGTCCTATGACGGCAACATTTCAGCTATATCAGGACGAGAACAAGTTAATTAATTCAAAAAAAGAAAAAAAATGTACGTAAGAGAACAAACAAAGGATGAAGGAACTACCGGGGCAACGACTTTTGATTGCCACTGGAAAAGGGGAGAAATGGGTAGGGGCAGGAAATTTAACCTTCTATGTAACACACAATGCGTCTGCTCTCTTTAGAGATATATAGAAGGGGTCTTTATACTGCATGGAGCGTAGCGTTTCTCCACACAGTTTGGCTACAATGGTTCGCGGTCAGGCTTTCCGTATTATGACCTGACTACCCCGCAAAGACAGGGCATTCCCCTATCCACCACCTGTGGACGCGCCCGACAGCTCTGTAGCCAAAGCCCCTGAAAAGCTATACAGGTGTCGAGTCTTTCAGTTGGTATGGCATATCAAGAATCGTATTAAAGAACACTAATCTAAATAATAGAAACAAGTGAAAAAACATGCCCTCCGCAGGACTATACGGAAGAATGATATTCGTAAATGCAAGACAGTATCATATATATGTGAATTCAAACCATCAAAGCTACTTTCAACTAAAACAAAGGATATAAAGTCTTTATGTCAACGTATATTTGTACCTTTGGAAGAAATATTAAAACATTAATGATTTATTTCTTCTTTTGGGAACATCTGTTATATAACGTTTATTCTATTAGGAACAAATATTGTAACATTCGTTCCTATGGAAAAGATATTCTATATTTCATCCATTTGGAACAAATGTTATGACAGTACTGGTCTTATTCATCCCATACAAGTTTTTAATTTATTTACGTCTGCAAAATTAAAAACTTCCTAACAGAAAACTGTAACAATTGAATGGAAAATATATTTGTCCCTTTTGGCCTAATTCAAGAGCAATTTTAACAGCCTTTTTTCTCAAACGAATCCACCAAAATAAAAATATTATCTATATGCACATGTATGGCAAGCGCGAACCACAAAAAATAGAAAAACCCAATTTAAGTTACTTAAACCTGTTTTTTCTCTACTTAAATTCAGTTTAAGTTACTTAATTCGAATTAACGCTACTTAAAGAGATTAAGCACTTAAATAGAGATATTAGCTGTTAATGTGAGAAAAACGAATTAAGTAGAGAAAATGGCAATTAAACTATCATTAAGTGCGCCGGAACAACATAAATTGAGTTTAATTCACATTAAGTTTCTAAAATTGAATTTAAGTAGAGAAAAACTAAGTTTTAGTAACTTAAATTGAGTTTTTCTTATTTTTTGTGGTTCGCGCGCGCATAACTCTACTTAAATAGAATCTTCCACTAAATTAGAGTTAATATCCCAAGTCCTGTTTAAGACAATCGTTTTGATTGGCCAACTGTTGTGTTGTGTGTCTACCATGTTGACCGTGTACCGAAAATTCAATTTATATCAAATAAAATACAGTTTTAACAGTCGATGTTCAAAGTGTTTAAGTCAAAATTCATTATTTTGTTTTTGTTTATCTTTGTTCTTTATCTGTTTTTTTTTTTTGTTCAAAGCAATTCGTGGATGTCGACAGAGATTTAATAATTACATTAATTTAAATTCATAATAAGTAATATTTGAGAAAAAAAATAGTCTGCAATTGAATGTCAAACTTTTAATTTTATTTTTATTAAAAAAACCTTTAATTTAGCATATCCTTTTCGAAAGAGTTCCATATGTTGCAAATTACATGAATTTCGGGGGGAAATTTGAAGAGTAGGATAGGATTTTTAGTCCCGAATTTAATTATTCTCACGGAAAAATAACAATTGTTTTTGCTATTTTACTATATCATATCCTTTCGACCGCGTTAGCCGTTATATTACACACCTGAACAGGTTAATTTGGTCGGCAAGATCGAAATAGGGATAATTAATAAGGGTCATAAAAATGTCATTTTCAATTCACTCGTACGAAATTGTTAATTAAGGTATTTTGATAGACCCTTTTGAACGAAATTCTGGAATGTTTACCATTTCACAGGGTATTATTTTTTTAGTAGATATTTATTGTATATATCTATATAATTAGCGTTACACACATGGCATTATTGACACTTTTTAAAACCACAAACAAGTTCTTTAAAAAAGCATCGACATAAAAAATATGAAAATCTTAAAGATTATTAGGCATTTCATAGATCCAAATTCGGATGGAAAATATAAAAAAAAATACAAAAGATAAAAAAATATTTTACATTCATTCCTAATTCTAAAACAAACCGTTCAACCAATCAAAATGGTTGTTTCAAACAGTACTACGGCTATTAACTCTAATTTAGTGGAAAACTCTACTTAAGTAGAGTTAATGCACGCGCGAACCACAAAAAATAGAAAAACTCAATTTAAGTTACTAAAACAAAGTTTTTCTCTACTTAAATTCAATTCAATAAAAAAACGCTTATTAAGTAGCATTAATTTGAATTAAGCAACTAACTAACATTAAGTTCTGTTTATACATTTTCGGTGTTTTAACTAGCGTTAACAGCGCGGGAACAACAAAAATACTTAAACTCATTTTAAGTAGCGTTAATTCGAATTTAGTAACTTAAATTGAATTTAAGTTGAGAAAGACTAAGTTTTAGTAACTTAAATTGAGTTTATTTATTTTTTGTGGTTCGCGCTTTCCATACACATGCTTTACAAAGTGAAGGTACCTTTTCTTTCTCTTTTAAGTTTTTGAATTTGTGTCAGATATTCGGAATTCTTTGCTTTTGTCCATTGTAATGCACTAGAATATTTTACACACTGACCCCAATGTTTTTTTCTTCTTCAAAATTTGATTAATTACACACCAAGACATTCTGACAAAAAGTATGAAATGTTTAATGTTCCTTCAAGGTGGTTTGAAGAAACAAATTTTCAATGCAGTGTCAATGGAAAATCTACATCAGTTCGGTTTCCCGCCATAATTCAAACGCTTGTGACTCTTATATATTCTACCACAAGAACCATAAATATGAAATCCTTAAAATTCTGGACAAGAGGAGTGGCCCACATTAAATAATGAATAAAAAAATCTTCTAATTCGGAGCGCACAATGGACAAATACCTGGAAATTAAGTTTGAATATAGAAATGAAAATACAGATAATAAAAAGGAATCGATAAAATAAAACTTCGATTTGTATTGATTTAGTCCGGAATGGAGGAGTCGATATGGTCCACTAATTACACTTTAGGGACGTTGAAATTAGTGAATTGTTTGGAATATTATGACGCAGTTATTTGTCAGCCTACCCTCAGCTAAATCGTGTTTGGAGAATCTCAAACACAAGCAGATTCGAAATATTTGACAAGCTCGTCACAATAGAATCTACTTAGATGCCAGACCAATTTTCTCTGAATGATTCGGCATGGGTGATTATGTTGTTACTAACCATTTGAGTTATTTGCATATCTTTCGAGAGAGCATAGTCGACAAACGATCAAAAAACTTTTTTTTTGACATTTTGTCGATTCCTTTATTTTCCTATCAATTATATGTTGTGCAAATATATACTAGTATTGTTCTCTGTATTGTCAATTTTATATTTAAACATAATTTCCAGGATTTGTCCGTTTTGGACCCTGAATTAAAGGATTTGTTTTATTTATTAGTAAAGGTGGGTCAGTCCTCAAATCCAAAATTTTATATAGATGATATTTTGTCACTAAACAACCCTCGCTTTGGTGATTTTCTTCATTTGATCTATCCAAAAGAGCTCGAAAGTAAGGATACAACAGACACTTCTACATCAGCCTCATTCCTTGACCTTCACCTTGAAATTGACAACAGAGGTAGACTTCAAAGTAAGCTGTACGACAAACGCGATGACTTCACCTTTCCAATAGTAAACTTCCCTTTTCTTTGTAGCAACATCTCAACAGCGCCGGCATATGGAGTTTACATCTCTCAGCTCATTCGCTATTCAAGAGCCTGTGTTCGATACAGTGACTTCCTTGATAGAGCCCGGTTGCTCACAAATAGGCTACTTCAACAAGGGTATGTTACTCAAAACTTGAGGTCATCCCTACAGAAGTTTTACGGTCGACATCACCATCTTGTAGACCGCTATGGGATATCTGTTTCCCAGATGACAACAGATCTTTCCCTTTAAAGCGTAATTGTTGTTTCCTTTACCGTATTTGACATGTTCAACACGGCGGGTGTCTTATAAGAAGCAGGAGATGCTAACTCTACCGGTGCACCTGATCTCACCCATGTTTTTTTATTGGGTCCATGTTGTTCATCTTTGTGTGCGTGTGTCTTCATTTTTCTTTTCTGTGCCGTACCCATGTTGTGTCTCCGTTTTTGTCCCCTTTTTTGTTTCTGGTGTTGCCATTGTCCTTGGATTGTTCGCTTTTGGATTGACGGTTCGGTTCTCTATTACTTTTAGGTTCATTGTGTCAAAACATTCTTAATTTGGAGTAAAATATTGATAGGTCAGTATGCTAATTTAAATGTACAAGAGACAAATTCTCTACTAATACATGGTATAATCAAGCAAAGAAACAATCCTTTCATTAATGTTCATCTTGATGTTACCATGAGGCGTCCAACAATAAAAACCAATAAACAATGTCAATAGAAGCTAAAAAGGCATAAATAATATAGTAGCTTATATATACTCTTTAATTGTTGTTCGTCATCTTGAAGTAACCATGAGGCCTTCAACAATGATCTTTGTCCATAACTAATGATTAGTCCAAGACGGTCTTAGCACCAGTTTGAGCGGAATTCCTGGCTAGATGTTGAACAGAGCTACATTCATGTCTTTCCTGTTCGTGGTTGTTGGATCGTCAACAAATACAATTTAAACTGGCAAACTACTTTTACACTATCATCCGTTGCCTGACAAAAGCTTCCCAACCTAGGCACTCATAGATTCGATTGTAAGAAAAATTGGTATTATAAAAGAGTGGGACGAGGTAGTATTATCAGTTGGTCGGAATACTAAGGAACATTTAGAAATTCAGACTGGTTCAGATAGGTCGAGACTCTAAATACTGGTTCACATTGGTCTAGACAGGTTGAGACTCCTGTAGTAAATGTAAACAATAGTCGAACAGGTCTTAACTCATTAAGTAAATTGCAGACTTATTCAGAATTAAGTCGAGACTACTTTAGTAACAAGACCAATTACATGTCTGGACCTGCGTCACCGTCACTCACGTTCAACTTAGAAAGTGTTCTTTTTTTTTCAATCTAACAGAATGTCATGTATAGGTTTCGGTATTCTGATTTCGTTTGGTTTTATGCATTTTAACATTTTTTGAAGTTATGGATTTCCTTTGGTCGGGTTCTAGTGCTGCTGATGAGGAATAAATTTCCGAAATGGCCATACAACTCATTAAAATTATTGCAGTTGGAGATAACATATTTGTTATGGTCTCATGTTCATTTACTCCATATCCTTTCGTAAAATATTACCAATTCAAACAAGTATTCATTTACCTTATTATAATTCTTCAAATGCAAGTTATAATTGAGATTATATTAAGTTCAACCCTATTACTGTAATAGACAAAAAAAAGAAGAAAAAAACCAAAACTAAATGTACAAAGTTGAACAAAGCATAAAATGAAAATAGTCCATATCACTTCAGCAAAGATGAAAACAAATAAACACATACTTTGAATCTTTATGAGAAAATATATGAAAGCAATGCAAAAATTCAAGAATAGCTGCCCATGGTCAATGCGTTCAAAACTGCAACGTCTCTGGACAAAAATTAAGTACCATGATGATATGATAGAATAAAGTACAAGTTCAATAATAGATGAATTTGACATTTTTTTTAAATCAAAACTGGTCTAAAGGGGAGGTTCACATCACCAATGTGTTCAAACAACAGTAAAAACTTCCAAAGGTATTTAGTCAGAGATGTTATTCTTTCAGATTACACAAACAAAGGCACTGTAATGTTAAAATATGCTGAAAAATGACTAAGTTCAACAATGCATAAATTCGACATTTTTTATTCAATCTGCCCAAAAAGGGAGGTGCACATCTTCAATGTATCAAGAACGACTGTGTTAAAGTTTCAAAAGCACCAGGTATATGGATATTACACAAACTCAGTACTGTAATGTTAAAATTTAATGAATTTAATGAAAAAATGACTAAGTTCAACAATGGATAAATTCAACAATTTTAATCCAAATCTCACCAAAAGGGGAGGCGCACATTTTCAATGTGTTCAGAACAACTGTGCAAAGTTTCAAAGGTGTCTGAGTTTCAGATTACACAAACTCAGTACCGTAATGTTAAAATTTTATGAAAAAATGACTAAGTTCAACAATAGATAAATTCCACAATTTTTTCCAAATCTCACCAAAAAGGGAGGTGCACATTTTCAATGTGTCCGAAACAACTGTGCAAAGTTTCAAAAGTATCGGGTTAAAGGTGTCTGAGTTTCAGATTACACAAACTTGGTACCCCCAAAGCGTGACGGACGGACGGACAGACGGACGGAGTCGAGCGGCTCCTAGACCTGCGGTCACCGTTGGTGACGCAGGTAAAAACGTTAAGACAAAAATGCAATGATCTCATCTTACTAATTACATTGATTCGATAAGCCTATTGTAACAGCCGTTCATTTATCGAAAAAGTATGATTGATAGACCCATCTTCGCACCGATTATGTATACAATGTACTTACCTGATTATTGTGGTCCAGGCGTAACAAAACTAATTCGGAACCCAGTCGGACACACATATGAAAGTAGTCCTTATTTGAGACAACATAGTTCCAAAGAAGTGTTAATAGTGTCGTAGATTAAAAATGTAGACTATGCATTATGAACATTATAAAAAAAAACTAGGATTCTTTTGAGCCGAATTGTAAACGATTTTGTTGCAATTTAAGAATTTTTTTCGAAATTGAAAGCAGAGGTATTTTTTTCTGTAAAAAAGACAGGAAGAATATATCCCTAGGCTTTGACCTACGGAAAGTTTTTTCTTATACATGTATTACAGGTAATGTAGTTTAATTTTCATGAGGGATAACCAAAAAATGTGTCTTTCAGATGAAACATGCTTGTGTCGTCAAGTAAAAATCTACGAACGCAAAAACATGCGCAATGTAACATAGGAGGTAATAGGATTCAGAATTAGTGTTGTTATACTTTTAGTCGATGCAATATTCCGGTGCATAAATGTAAAGGCATGCACCTATGGTATTAGTTCATTGTCTTTATCACCCATAAAAATATAAATAAAATCCCTTTTTATCTTCAAACACATGCTACACGGGTTTGACTTTTAATAAAAGAAACGTGGTATATTTTCATTCTAATAAAACCAATCTAACGACTATAAATTAAAACTTTTATAACATTCCGTTCGTCAACAGTATTATACTATTTCTCAAAATGTCGCATTTTTCCCTAAAACTTAATCTCTTTTTATTGCATTTCGATGACGCCTTGTTTATAACTAAATTTGTTAACATGTGTCGTTACATTAAGCTTCTTTGATTGACAACATATGTGCAGGTAATTAGTATGGATTGAACTTTATGTAGAATTATTTGAAATTTCTTGTAGGTGATCTCTGCATCATGTCACTTAAGCCGCTCTTACACTACACCGTATAGCACAAACGTATGAGAAACGGATGAAAATATTTTTTGTATGGTGGTAAATATTTTGAACGTTCACGAATTACAGTGAAAACGCACAAAACAGGAGGTATACAGTAAGTACACCGTACCTGCACAGTCCTGGTACCATATAAACAGAACTTGCACCGAACAAACACCGGAACCCTATAGGACGAGCACCGATTGAAACGTATTTATAACGGTAACATACCGGACGAGTACCGAATAAAACGAATTGCTAACGAAAACGAACCGTACAAGCACCGAGTAAAAACGAATTAAATGATTACTTTGCAAAACAATTGATTTTTCAAAAAGGCTATCCCGAGTTCTTATCGTTGTCTACGTTTGTCTTTTTATTGTTTTTCTTGTGTAGTTCCCTAGTAGATTGTGGCATGTGATTGAATTTTTGTTTTATCTTTGCTATATTAAACTTGTGTCTTTTGACCGCTCAACAACTTATTTTACACATATAATCATTACAGCGTGCTTGACCAATTAAATTCATTTTCTCAAAATGTCACCGAATAGAAAAGCAAGAGAATGACCTAAGAAAAGCAGTGTCGGGTCACAGAAAACCTTCTTCACTAACGACCCAAGGCGAGAATCCTGGTAGTGAAGATACTCAAGACCAAGATCGGATTATAGTGATACAGTCTTTAGAGTAGCGGATTCTCTCAAACGGCGAGACAACGGACAATTCTTTAATTTTGATGTTTTGGGTATATTTTAGAAAATGTTACATATAAATACAATTAAACAAACACTGCTCTTAATTTGTTTAAAGATAAAATCATTACCAAGGTCACCAACAGAATAAATTTTTATAAAGATAATTATGTTGAGCCACCTCCTAAGCTGTCTGTAAATAGAATTAAGTCAAAACTGAAGGATCTTGGTAAAAAATATGTGTTTGTACCTGTTGACAAGGCTTCTAACAACGTTGCTATTGTCTAAAAGAAATACTACATCGATGTCCAACAAAACGAACTGGACAAGTCAGACACTTTCAAACGTACCAATTGGGACTAAAAAACGTTAACCAAACAACATTATAAGGACACAGAAATGCTTAAAGTTCCACCTAAAGATAACATCTTACCTACCATATACTGGGTTCCGAAGCTTCACAAAAATCCCTTCAAACATCGTTTTATTTCAGCATCTAGTAAGTGTTCTACTACCAATTTATCCATCCATTTAACTAGATCACTTACTTGTATAAAGGAGTTGGTTATTAAATACTGTGAAAAAAACTTATCAAAACTCTGGTATAAATTACTTTTGGAGTGTACAAAATTCTATTGAAGTTTTAGATAAACTACAATCTATTCAAAGACCAGTCTCATCTATCGACAGTTATGATTTTTCTACACTTTATACTACCCTTCCACATAATTTGATTAAATCTAAGTTGGGACAACTTATTAAATGGTCTTTTAAATTTTTTGGTCTGCAGTTCATTTGCTCTAACAAAAAGCAAGGATTCTTCTCTAATATAACTTATAATAATCATTGTTCCTGGACATGTGATGATATGATTAATGCACTCAATCTTTTGCTGGACAACTTTGTTGTTCGTTTTGGCAACACTATTCATCAACAGGTCATAGGTATTCCCATGGGTACAAATTGTGCACCTCTCATTGCAGATCTTTTTCTTTTCTGTTACGAACGAGATTTCATGAAAAAACTTCAAAACAGAACCATACCTAACAGTGATAAACTTATTTCCATTTTCAATGATAACAGCAGGTATATTGACGATATCCTTACTATTGATAATCCCCAGTTTTTAGATTATGTAGACATTATTTATCCACAACAACTGAAATTAAATAAAGCTAACAATGATTTCAAATGTTGCCCTTTTCTGGATCTGACTATCTTTACTGAGTCTGGTAAAACAAAACCAAAATATAGGATAAAAGGGATGATTTTGATTTCACTATTACTAATTTCCCTTTTCTTTATCGCGACATTTCCCTTGCCCCATCATACAGGGTGTATATTTCTCAACTGGTACGATTTGCACGAGTTTGTTCTACTCTTGATGATTTCATTGAACGTAACCGTACTATCACCGCCAAACTTTTACAACAAGGTTAAAGATTTCATATTTAAGAAGTTTTGTAATAGATATGAACATGTTATATCTAAATATGGCGTTACTCGTAAACAGCTTATCACTATGGGAATTTCTAGTCCTCAATTTTACGGAAATGTTATTAAAAAATACCAGAAATTGATTAAGAATCCAGAAAAGCTGGGACGTAACTTACATTCTTTACGTAATAGGGGATATCGACAAGATATTCTGCTTGCATCCGTTAAATTAGCTTTGAGACCTAATGACCTGAAAATTTTGCACACATACTGGCCTCTCACTGATACTGCCGATGTCTACTGAAATTTATGATGATTCTTGACCAAACCCTTCGGGAAGTTTTGAGTTTGATACCAGCAGACTAGGCTCCTTGAGCTAGCCGGCAGTTTAGCGGCGAGCACCCCTTGACCCATCTTTCAAAATTACGTATTGTCTTTTTCTTTCCTTTCAAGATTGTGGTCATGGAGTTAGTAGTCTACCTGTATTTGGTTTTATTCGTATGATTTTATACTATAGGGAAACGGGACAGTTAAAAGGGGGGGGGGGTGGTTGGGTACCCATAAACCGATTTAACCCTAGCGCTGGCTTTTGCTAGTGCCGGTACCAAGTCCGGCTATCCCGAGTTCCTATCGTTGTCTACGTTTGTCTTTTGTCTTATACCTGTTTTTCTTGTGTAGTTCCCTTGCAAATTGTTGCATGTAATTATAATTTTCAGCCATTGTAGGTGTTTCCTGTTATCCGTTTTTTTTTACATTTGCAATTACTAAATTAAAGAAGCAACTTGAAAAAGGCAGTTAATAGCACCTTCTATTGGATGATCAAATAACAAGCAATCGCTGTAAATTTGTTTGGAGCAAAATAAAAGTGGTAAAAGTAGGCTCATTTTAAAAGGTAAAAAAGGACAAAATATACTAAGTAAAAAAGATAAAAGACTGGCTAAAAACAGAAGAAAGGAACAGAAAGTATAGCTCAAATTATCGACTAATGGCCTCCAACTAGGTGGTAACCAGCTAAATTCTCTTATTCCTCAGTAGTTCAAGTTTCTCTCTTTCTGGCAGGACGAAAATGTGGTTTTCCTTCCGGTTGCCTTATAGTTGAAGCCATGAGGCCGAAAATACGGATATTTCCTTCTGTCCTTAGCTGTTTTTTTTCTTTCTTTTTTTAAAGTATCCTATAGTTTTTGCTTATTATCTTTTTAATTGTGGACTACTTTGACGATTCTTATTTTTTTTATTGCATGTTAATTTTGGCCGTTACACAACATATATTTTTATAAATTTTCATGATTCGATGCTCGTCCGGTTGGTTTCCGTTGTGAGTCCGGGAATCGAACGTTTTATCTGTTATCTCTTCGGTAAAAGTCCGTTTCACCAATTTAATCTACCGTTCATGAACGAATGCAAGACAGACAAGTACCGAATGAATAACGTTTATACAACGCATGACAACCGAACAAAATGTAAGCCTACCATACATTCACCGGACATTTTGTGCGGTATATGTCCGTTCCAAGTTTTGAACATGTTCAAAATTTTTCACCGTACAAAACGGACATCACCGTACTTGTACCGTATTCACCGGATAAAGAACGGACTACAAACGTATATGAACGGAGAGGAACGGATGTAATTTATTTTTATGCGTTCGGCGTTCGTTCGTCTAGTGTAAGAGGGGCTTTAGGGCTTAACATCCTTCCATCTATTTGCCAGAAAGATCAAACGATGACTAAAAGAACACATGGATTGATTGATTAATTAGAGTTTTAAATCCACTGAGCATTATTTCAGCGAAATTGATATCAGGAAGAAGACAGGTTAATCAGTTCAAATTAAGAAAAACAGAGTAGATTCGACAAACGGAGTAACGTGTTTTTATTATCAAAAGAAGAGGAGAGAATTCGGTAAGTGAAGGAAACTTTGCCTGCAGCGAGTCTGCTACGTTATCAAGAAATATCGATTATATATAGAATAATGGTAGTTTTGAAGGTCGAGACAGAAAATATCACCATATCGCGGCGAGTCCAAAAGGACGAGCTGTGATACTTGTGATAATTTCTGTCGATACCTTCAAAATCACCATTATTGTTTTTATCGTCAACGTCATAAGAGTCATGACGTCATATTCGTGACGTTCTTGCCTGATATTTTCTTGTATCAGGTCAGTACGGAGATACTGGCAATATCAGTCAGTAAGATCAGTAAGCCGATCAATATGAATATAGAAGGGGTCTCTATACTACATTAAGCACGGCCTTTCCCGACATAGTTTGTCTCTGTAATGGTTCAAGGCAAAACTAACGTTCTCTGACAACCCCTAATGAATAGGGTATTCCACCATCTAATACTTGGAGGAGCACTGGATCAGCTTTGTAGATAGAGCCATCCAAGGTGGATATGTTTTAATAATGAAGACCAATAGAAAATGTGTACTGACATCTCTTTAAAGATCCGTCATTTACTTGTACATGATATTATATCTCATGTGTACACTTTTTTCAATTACTATTATCTAATTTTATGTAAATTCTAAAACCTAAGGTTTAACTCCCTCAATCGTAGTTTTGTCTTTAGCTATAATTGATATTACCGATTATTCGGATTTCGTTTGGTTTATGTATTATAAGCATTTGTTGAAATCGTGGATTTCCTATGTTTAGGTTCTAGTGCTGCTGACGAGGAATGAATTTCCGAAATGGCCACACAGCTCATTAAAATTATTACAGTTGGAGTTAACATGTGTTATGGTCTCATTTTCATTTACTCCATATCCTTTCATAAAATAGCATGCCCTGCGAAATTCTAAGACTTTAATAAGATTGAACATTTATTGGACGGACAGGAAAATGTATTCACCAGTGCCAATCTGGACCACAGACTCTCCATCAATTTCGCCAAATGTTGCAACAGGCATTAAGTAATAACATTAGAGCATTAGTTCGAGAAGGTGCATAGCCATATTTGCAACGCGTTTGGGCATAAAGACAAGTACATTAACGTGACCACAAATATAAACGGACTTTTTCTACTTGTACTTTTTCAGTTAAAACAAATTTGAATGCATAATTTTATTTAACTGAAAAAAATAGTTTTGGCCTTAGAACGAAAGTCAAAACACATATCAATTTCTAAGTTTAAAGGGGCATTACTCCCGGAAAAATTATACGATGAAAAATCCCCGACCATGTTCTCATGTACATATTATGCCCTTGCTACACACAAATTTTCATTAGATTTCTGTGGAACAGTTACAAAGGAGTTGCGCTTCCATGCATATATTGTCAAAACAACAATTCATTTCCAAGTTCAAAGGGGTATAAATCCCAGAAAAATTACACGATGAAAAATCCCTGATACATGCACATCTATATATTATGTCCTTGCTACAGAAAAAGTTAAATTCCGTTGTACAGTCACAGAAGAGTTACACTTACAAGCCTATGGTCAAAACACCTATAAGTTTCCGAGTTCAAAAGGGCATTACTCCTCGAAAAATTTCAACATATTATGTCCTTGTCACATATAAAGGCTCCTGAAATTCCGCTTAACAGTTACAGAAGAGTTGCGCTTACAAGCATATGGTCAAACACCTATTAATTTGTGGCGGTTGTCACTGTCGTTTGCCTTGTTTTTATTTTGGTGGGTAATTTATTTTCTATTTATAGTCCGTTTTGGTTTTCATCGTAGTTTTGTCCTTAGCTATATTTGATATAACTGATTATTCGGATTTTGTTTGGTTTTATGTATTTTAAACATTTTTTGAAATTATGGATTTCCTTTATTTGGGTTCTAGTGCTGCTGATGAGGAATAAGTTTCCGAAATGGACATACAGCTCATTAAAATCATTGCAGTTAGATTAACATATGTTTTATGGTCTCATGTTCATTTACTCCATATCCTTTCGTAAAATATTATTTAGTCTTGACCCTGATCAGGCGGTCCAATCGAATTGGTAAGTGCAGCGTGTATTTGGTTAGTGCTGCCAAGGATGGCTGACGCGCCCCGCTTCGACAAGAATAGATCAGTGTTTGAAAGTGTCTTACCGTTGTACATTTGCACATTGTATTCTGTAAATATTGCGTTTCGGGTCTCCTCCCATCTGAAAATCGATACGTATATTTGCTTTAGTACAAATAACCCTTCTCAGAAAGCTATTGAAGGAAAACCGACGAGGGTTAGGTCAAAAGATTTTATCTTTGGATTTCTATATATCCAATCCATTATATGTTACGTTCGTAGTATAGAATGTTTGCTTGTTGATTGGAAAACATGTTTCATAAGGCTGTTTGCCGTTCTGTTTATTTTCGACATTACTTCAAATTTTGGTAAGTGCAGTGCGGTGTACGCAAAAATTTTGGTCGTTGTCACTTATTTTAAGGTTGTACGTCAGCAAGGGTTCAAAAAGTGACTTGTAGAATTTCGAGATGTTTCCATAGATTACTTTATGTCATAAGAGAATGTAGAAAATAAAATACAAAGTGGGCTAATGCTCACAGTTTTTCACCCTTTATTGTTGGAATGTTAAAAGAAGTAATTATTTTTCCAAAAGTTTCATCAGAAAGAATTTTAATTGACTTTACATTTCTAGACTTTGTATTGATCTTTTTAAAACAAAACGAAAAGTGAGCTTATATTCAAATTATTTCATGAATTAAAATATTCCAAATTAATATCTTTGTCAAATATTTTGAAATAACTTCCTTCAGAGACATATTATGTCTCGGTCTCTACTTAACTTTTTTCAATTTTTATATCAAATTATTTAATAATATATACAAACATACTGACGTAATAAATATGTCTATATTTTTGAGAAATGGAACCATTGCTCGTGTTTAAAAAATAAGAATAGAAAAAAAAATATTTGTACCTTTTATATCAATCAAACCACGAAAAATAAATGCAAATGGTAGAAGACTCCCGTACTTTCTTCGAGAAAAAAACAAATTAAACTAGATTTGCAATTGCAAGCAATAGCTGATGTCGCCCCTTGGCAGCCAATTCGATTATTCCACCTTGTTCGCGGTGTCAAAATCTATCAAGAAATCAATTTTCATTGGAATCGGACTACTTTGAAATTTTGACGTAACGTGGCGGCCATGTTGGAAATGGCGGCCATTTTGAATTTTTTTTCGGTGCATGACCATCAACTAATGGTGATCCAACTTTTTGCCAAATATGAATGAATTCTGTAGAGGCATGTTTGAGATTTTATGATTTTCATTGAAATCCGAAAAATTTCAAATGTTGACGTAACTTGGCCGCCATCTTGGAAATGGCAGCCATTTTGAACTTTTTTTTGGTGGAGGTACAACTTCATAAGGTGATCCAACTTTGTACCAAATATGAATGAATTCTGTCCAGGCATCATTGAGAACTGGCGTGGACAAAAAGGGGTGGAAGAAAGAAACAATAATAACGAGTGATGATATGTTTGCATGCAAACACAAGTCACCCAAACCAGATTCCATACCCAATTCCCTTTTAAAAAATGCTGTGTTGTATATTTGTCACCAATGATTGTAATGATGTGTTTTGAAATATTTGTTTCTATTCCTTATGTAAGAACTAGTGTCATAAACTCATTATCTTTTCGTCTATCAGTGTTAGTAGTACTTTGATTCACAGGTTAACACTTCATTAGTGTATTTACTGAATTGCATCAGAAAAAAAGTTGCGTCATAATGGTTTCAATATTGATTCGTTGATGAAACCAACATTCCAAGCTTAATATGTACATTTATTGATACTTAAACGTGAAATAAAGCTTTAGGGCTGTTGCCTATACCTTTGACCTTGACCTCATTTTGAAGGTCCAGACTTCCTGAACATTTTGTACATTGAATGTCTTTTAGTATCTTCAATGGTATTTGAACTATAAGCAAACAACACAAAATTCGGATATCAAAATCGGTTTTCGGTCCATAAACCGAAAACGGTTGGTCAGATAATTTTGAACCCTATGTAACAAATGTAGATCTTAACAAGACACACTTTTTTGCCATTACATGTTATCAGCTATCTATTACGGTTTATGAGTTATTACAAAAACAAGGTCTAGGGTAGTTCAAAGTGACCAACGACCTTTGACCTTGGCATTTTTAAATGTAACACACATCACATAAATTGAATGGAAAAGGTTTCAGGTTTCTATCTCTTACCGTTTTCGAGAAAAAGCTTGCTAAAAGAGGTGATGAAACTTTCAAGGGGCATAACTCTTGAACGGTGCATTATAGAATTTCGGTCCAATTGTAACAAAGGTCCGTCATGACCTAATAAACATTTTTACCATAACAATTAATCAGCTATCATTTACAGTTTTCGAGATATTCCAATCACAAGATTTGAGGTCAAAGTTCAAAGAGACCAATGACCGTGGTCATTTTGGAAATTTTTAGACCTTCCTGCACATCTTGAGGTGGTTGTCCACATTGGTGCCATGTTTCATTAAGTTTGGAATACCCATCTCTGAGATAATGTTTGGACAAAGTTTGAAAAATCCATTGAGGAATAACAATAATAATAAGAAACAGAGTAAAAACAATAAGTCACCAAAGTTCGTTTGGGTGACTTAACGAGTGATGATATGTTTGCATACAAACACAAGTCACCCAAACCAGATTCCATACAAAATTGCTTTTTTAAAAAAAATGTTGTGTTGTATGTTTATAACCAATGATTGTAATAATGTGTTCTGAAATATTTGTTTCTATTCCTTATGTAAGAACTAGTGTCGTAAACTCATTATCTTTTCGTCTGTCAGTGTAAGAAGTACTTTGATTCACAGGTTAACACTTCATAAGTATATGTACTGGATTGCATCAGAAAGGAAGTTGCGTCATAATGGTTTCATTATTGATTCATTGATGAAACCAACATTCAATGCATAATGTGTACATTTATTGATCCTATAACGTGAAATAAGCTTTAGGACTGTGACCTTGACCTTTGACCTTGACCTCATTTTGAAGGTCCTGACTTCCTGAACATTTTGTACGTTGAATGTCTTTTAGTATCTTCAATGGTATTTGAACTATAAGCAAAAAAACACAAAATTCGGACATCAAAATCGGTTTTCGGTCCATAAACCGAAAACGGTTGGTCAGATAATTTTAGACCCTATGTAACAAATGTTGATCTTAACATGACACACATTTTTGCCATTACATAGTATCAGCTATCTATTTCGGTTTATGAGTTATTACAAAATCAAGGTCTAGGGTCAAAGTTCAAAGTGACCGATGACCTTTGACCTTGGCATTTTTAAATGTAACACATATCACCTAAATTGAATGGAAAAGGTTTCAGGTTTCTATCTCTTATCGTTTTCTAGAAAAAACATGCTAAAAGAGATGACGAAACTTTCAAGGGGCATAACTCTTGAAGGGTGCATCATAGAATTTCGGTCCAAATGTAACAAAGGTCCGTCATGATCTAATAAACATTTCTGGAATAACAATTAATCGCTATCATTTACAGTTTTCGAGATATTCCAATCACAAGATTTGAGGTCAAAGTTCAAAGTGACCACTGACCGTGGTCATTTTNGAAATTCAAAGACCTTCTTGCACATCTTGGGGTGGTTGTCCACATTGGTGCCATGTGTCATTAAGATTGGAATACCCATCTCTGAGATAATGTTTGGACAAAGTTTGAAAAATCCATTGAGGAATAATAATAATAATAATAAGAAACAGAGTAAAAACAATAAGTCACCAAACTTCGTTTGGGTGACTTAATAATAATGAATAATAAAGAAACGGACAAAGAACAATATGTCGTCCCGACTACGTCAGGGGCGACATAATAAGAAACATAAGTGTGCGAAGGTTGTATCAGAGACATTTTGTTTTATATGACTCTGGTTGCATAAGGCAGTATAGATTATTTCTCAATATTTTGAAAACAAAATAACAGTTATTACACTGTAGCCAGAGAGGAGAAAATAACTGTTACTGTACTATATCTTCTATTTACTAGTAAATACTGGGGAGCTCCAACACAATAAAAATATATAATATCTTAACTAGTTAACTCAAAGATTATAGTTATTCATTAAAAAAAGAAAAAATATTGAAGAAAAAAAATCCGCTGCCAAACAATGGTAACGTATTAGAGTAATGAATTATATTTCAAAATAATTCTAAAGTTAAATATGTTCCATTGAATACCAAAGCAATAAAATCGAAAACCTGTCTATATCGACTGCTTGCCTAATTCCCACTTTGGTTCTTTTATTTAGGGGAACTGCTCCAAATGTGACATAAAAGCTTCCTAGCATAAAAACGTAGTAGGAGTTGCACAAACAAACTATGTACCATACATTTGGAAGAACGGACGGATAAACAAGGGTAATTCAATTTACCCCGAATTTGCGTTGCAGGGCCATACAAAATTATGCAGCTTTGTAGGCACTTTTAGAAATGCGATACGGGTAGCACTATAAAATATCAATTCACTTATCAGATAACACTCTCGAACGAAACACTAACTTCTGCTTCATCAGTTACTAAGATTGCAAATTTACGTTTTCATGTATAAATTGGTTGCTTAAAAGACCGGCACTGAGCAGTTAGAATGAATTTATTATAATATTTTGATACAGGTGTTCGTCAAGCCTGATATGTTTTTTGTCTATTTATGATAATTGCTGATAATGATTTTGAATTTAGACTGAAGATAAAAGCGGGTGACTTAGTGTATCATACAAATAATCACCAGACAGCAGACAAAAAATTCTTTTGAATGTGTTTCCAATGAGGTTACAATGACAACGATACTAACAATTGGCAGCAATCCTTGATCAAATATTGACCTGTCAAATACCTTTGTTGAAGGATTCGTCGAAGGACTATCTTAAATTAACCTAGTTTTGTTCGAATTAGTTGTTTGAGAGAAAGGTTAACGATGAATTCAGTTCTCCGTAGGTGTGCATGAAGATGATATTCGATGCTTAGTTATGCTGAGCATGATCTTGATTCCGGACTTTAGTTGATGTCAATTAACCTTTTAAAGTATGCTCATCACCACCAGTCATAAGCAGACAAAATATATAAGGATCGATTATACCATCGTTAGTTTGTGTCAAGGTGATATAATCAAATCTTATATATCCTTGAGATCTATTTATGATGGTTGCCGATCATGATTTTAAAAAACGGATTTCCATATATTACAATGTTAAACTAATTTCCCAGTTCGCAACAATTGATGAAATGCCGTACATGCCAGCTACCTTTGATAAAGGGTCCATCATATATCCTTTGCGTTCATGTTTGCTTCCAGTGTGTTGTACGAAAGGCCGACAGTGAGATCCCTAGCACGTAATTAGTTTGACGTAGGTGTGTGTCAAGGCAAAATATATTTTTGTCTATTTAAGTTGACTGCTGATCATGATTTTGAATTCAAACTTAAAATAATGTCAGATTTATAATAAGTCCAGCAAATGTTAATGAAATACAAATCATTATTCAAGTTAAAAGCCCATCTTAGGACCATTGTAAACAAATTTAGATTCCAATTGGCTGTATTAAAGATCGGCGATAAAACCTTTATAATGTATTTTATTCGATGTAGGTGTTCATCAGGGCAATATAATCACACTTTATATATTTTTGTGTATTTTTCATGAATCTGTACCAAAATTAAAATCAGATTACTTCATTTGTGCTTATATCTTAGAATAATTAGCAGACAAAAAAAAAAAAAAAAAAAAAAAAAAAAAAAAAAAAAAAACCTTCGAAAGGTTAGAATTTTAAACCATGCTCTCGTTTCACAGTTAGTTTTGATGAAATGCAGACCTGTCAAATACCTATATTACAGGACCAATCTAAGGACCATTATGAACAAGTTTAGTTTCATTTTTGTTTTAGAGGCTGACAATTAAACAGTTAGAATGTATTTTATTCGATGCAGTTGTGTGGCAGGGTTAATATATTTGATCATATTTTTGTCTATTTAAGTTGACTGCTTATGATGATTTTGAATTCAGACTTAAGATGATGTCATGTTACTACGTCGAAGCAATTTTTAGCTCACCTGGCTATGCCTCCGTCGTCCGTCCGTCCGTCGTTAGCTCACTTTCAAAAATCTCCTCTGAAACCACTTGGACAAATGGAACCAAACTTTAATTGAATCATCACTAGGGTATTTAGATTCAAATTTGTTATTTTCTATGTCTTAGGTCAAACAATATGGCTGCCGTTACTAAAAAAAGAACACAGGGGGTACATTACAGTTTTTGGCAAATAACTCAAAAACTGTAACAGATATCAAAAATCTGACTTAAGTAAAAATAATTAGTATGACAAGATCTACCCATGCTGAAATTTTTAAGAAAATCTGATGACCCATCTTAGAGTTATTGCCCTTTTTCCGTACAATTTTCAAAATTTTGATGTTTTTGATTTAAAAAAAAAACTATTACAGATAGAGGTTAAGTATAAATTGCAAATTTTTTTAGCATATTAAGATGGAAATTTTGAAGAAAATCAAAGTACCTATATATGAGTTATGGCACTTTATTGGTCAAATTTTGCGTGATTTTATACTTTTTGTCTTATAGTTCAAAAACGCTTTGAGATAGAGGTCAAGTTTAAATTGCAAAAATGTTCAGCATGTCAAGGACTACATTTTATTGAACAAAGTCAACTTTTCCGACCTCTTCCAAGATGGCCGCCAGCGGGGAACTTAGTTTACCATATGAACTAATGGGAAAATTCATACAAAGAACTTCTTCTTGAGAACCAGCATGTGGATTTGAACCAAACTTGGCATGAATGATGTTTATGAGGTGCTGACCAAGTGTTGTTACTTTTGTGCCGATCCATCATCCAACATGGCCACCAGCGGATACTTAATTCTAACACTGGACTCTATGGGAAAATGCTTACAAAGAACTTCTTGAGAACCACGGAATGGATTTGAACCAAACTTTGCATGAATAATGCTTATGAGATGCTGACCAAGTGTTGTTACTTCGGTGCCAACCCATCATCCAACATGGCCCCCAGAGGGGAACTTTATTTAAACATTGGACCCTAAGGGAAAATGCATACAAAGAACTTCTTCTTGGGAACCACTGAATGGATTTTAACCAAACTTGGAATGAATGATGCTTATGAGATGGTGACCAAATGGTGTTACTTTGTTGCCGATCAGTTTTCCAACAGGGCCGCCAGCATAGAACTGAATTTTAATATTGGATCCAATGGGAAAATGCATACAAAGAACTTCTTCTTGAGAACAAATGAATGGATTTGAACCAAATTTGGCATGAATCATGCTTATGACTATGAGGTGCTGACCAAGTGTTGCTACTTTGGTGCCGATCCGTCATCCAACATGGCCGCCGGCGGGGAACAAAACTTTAACATTGGACCCAATGGGAAAATTCATACTAGGAACCACTGAATTGCTTTGAACCATACTTGGCATTAATGATGCTTACGAGGTTCTGACTAAGTATTTTTACTTTGGTGCCGATTCGTCATCATACATGACTGACAGCATTGGACCCTATGGGAAATGCACTCAAAGATCTAGAGAACTGCTGAATGGATTTAAATCAAACATGACATGAATGATGCCTGTCAGGTGCTGACCAAGTGTCACCAGCTGTGAACTTAATTTAACAAAATATCTTCTTCTAGAGAACTGCTGAATAGATTTAAACCAAACTTTGCAGAAATGATGCTTATGCGAAGCTGACCAAGTGTTGTTACTTCAGTGCTGATCTATCATCCAACATGGCTGCCAGCGATGAATTGGACCCTAAGGGGAAATGCATTCAAAGATATAATAGAAAACCACTGAATGGATTCAATGTCAACATCGCATAAATGTAACTTGTGAGATTTTTACCAAGTTTGTTACTTTGGTGCTGATCCGTCTTCTGACATGGCCACCAGTAGCAAAACTTAATGTTATGTTTAACATTGGACCCAATGGGAAATGCATAAAAGATCTCCACAGAAACTGCTTGAACAATTTCAGTAGAATTTTTATATGATAGTCCTTGGGTAACCCTCTTCAAAGTTTTATGTTAAATAGCTGCCAGCAAGGAACATAGATTAACATAGGCCCTTAAGTTTGGAAACTGCATTCAAAAATCTTCTCTGAAACTGCTTGAACAATTTTAATTAAACTGTATAAAAAGTTTCGGATTTTTATGTAAATACACCACAAGATGGACCATCAATTCGATACAGGCTCTTGAGAGCCTCTTGTTTAAATTCGTGAAATGCAAACCTGACAAAAATCATTGCTCAAGTTAAGAGCCCATCGAAGGACTGCATTGTGACCAAATTTGGATAATGATAGGTTGTTTTAAAGGCCGGCGATAAAACCATTAGAATGTTTTAAATTCGATGTATGTGTTCCTCAGGGTGATATAATCGAACCTAATATATTTTTGTAAATTAATTATTATTGAATTTAGAATAAAGTTAAAATCAGATTACTTTGTTTGTGCTTATTCGTGTCTCTTAAAATAATCACCAGACAAGATAAAACCTGTGAATGTTAAATTAAGCTCTCATATCATAGTAATCTTTGGTGAAATGCGGACCTGTCAAATACCTATGTTGAAGGGCCCATCTAAGGATCATTATGAACAAGCTTAGTTCAAATAGGTTGTTTCAAAGGCTGACGAAAACTCTTAGAATGTATTTTATTCGATGTAGGTGTGCGTCAAGGTGATAAAATCTCTATTATATTATATTTATTGACAATTTATGTTGATTGATCATGATTTTGAATTCAGATTTAAGTTAATATCAAGTGACGTAAATCTTGAAAATAAGAACAAGCTATCAAAAAAAAATTCATCTTACGGGAGTGTAAAGAAAATCCTTTACGGTTACTTAAAATAAATGAAATCAATGAATGCAACAAAACATTTTCCTATCTACTACCGGTTTCACTGCTCACTGCAGATTTTACCCTAGTTGGGGGTAAACTAGATGAATGTCTACCAAGTAAGAGTAAGGTAACATGACAGGAGATCTCGATAAGCTATTATAGCAGGTCAGAACATTGGTTTAAAATGATCTTTAAGAGTTGATTAAAGTAAAGTGTTTACTCCTTCTTATAACCTTACGAGCAGAATTAGAGATCATAGATTTTGTAAATGATTTAATAGAAGATGGTGAACACTAATCTTCTTTTTCTTGGTACAAAATAAAAAAAATGAATAAAAAATTATAAGGAATTTTTTATTCAGATTAAAATAATGAAACTTTGCTTACATATTTTCTACAGCATGCCCAGATTTAAGTGGCAATTTTTTATCATTTCGCAAAGAAGTTTTCATAATAATTTTTGGCGACAGTATGGTGAGGTCACTTTAAAGAATAACACGAATTCTTTGATTTTTACTCTGTTAAACTCCGTAAATGAACCTAAGTCTTTTGTTATGTATAAGCTCGATATTTTCCAACTTGATTCACAGCAGACTTTGAAGATTTACAGTATTAATATTCAATAAATAATAAAGTATATGGAGAAAACAAAAGTACATGAGGCAAAGTCTCTACTTTTGCATTTAACATAAAGGAACTAAATATTTTACGAAAGGATATGGAGTAAATGAACATGACATCATAACACATATGTTAACTCCAACTGCAATAATTTTAATGAGCTGTATGGCCATTTCGGAAATTAATTCCTCATCAGCAGGACTAGAACCCAAACAAAGGAAATCCATAATTTCAAAAAATGTTTAAAATGCATCAAACCAAACGAAATCCGAATAATCAGTAATATCAAATATAGCTAAGGACAAAACAACTAAGTCTTCATGCAATAGATAACACTTTCCATTTGCAGTTATGGACATTTTTACACATATTTGACGCGATTTGATATTTCACATAATACAAATATATGCTTCATTCTGTTGTTCTCTCTGTTCCTTCTCATTCATTTTGAATATTCAGGAACAAAATACGACGGTGCTGTCACCTTCTGCAAGTTAAATGTTCGGCAAAAAAGCAGTCTTTCATTTTTTTTAGGAAAAATATGAAATGAGATACAGATATCTTTTGTAATAATATTTCCATAGAATTGGAATATATTGCACTTACCAATTTGGCGTACACCGCACTGCACTTACCAAAATTTGAAGTAATGTCGAAAACAAACAAAACGACAAACAGCCTTATGAAAAATGAATCTTTGACATGTTTTCAATTCAACAAGCACCAATTCTATAGTACAAACGTAACATATTATGGGTTAGATGTATAGAAATCCAAAGTTGAAATTGGCGTGTTCAAAATTTTGACCTACCCCTCGTCTGTTTTCCTTCAATAGCTTTCTGGAAAGTGTTATTTGTACTAAAGTAAAAAAAAACGTATCGGTTTTCAGATGGAAGGAGAGCTGAAACGCAATATTTATAGAATACACCGTGTAAATGTACAACGGTAAGACACTCTCAACTACTGACCTTTGTTTGCCGAAGCGGGGCGCGTCAGCCATTTTTGGCAGCACTTACCAAAATACATGCTGCACTTACGAATTCGACTGGACCCCCTGCTGATATTTCTATTTTGGGCACGTCGGGCAACTTCCGTTGACCCGGAATCCATGACCGAGTTTATAACGTCTGCTGGACTATAAATACGCCGCCATTATCGGCTAAAATTGAGAAAGATGACGTACCAGCTCATTCATTGGCATGTGACATCGGAAGGTCATCGAGGTACAAACGGGTTTATGCTAATGCGAAAAAGCACTAGATGCCTACACAAACACACGAGGATGCATTTAATGCATTAGAACAAATATTTTACGAACAGTGTAACACTAACACAGTTAGAAATAGAAAACAGTTTAAAATAAGGGTGTATTTGAAAAGGGTAACCCAGGTGTAACAATGAATAGCAATACCGTCAATAAATTTAAAGTGCTTATAATACTGGTGACATGAGTCAAATTCAACATGAAGATTTATGAGGGTCTCAAACAAACATTATCTAATCATACAGGTCTGCATTGTCCTAGTTATGATGAAATGAGACAGGAACAAATTTTTCTCCAATTAAAATAAATAAAAACAAAGTTCAAAATAGTTTATCTGTACAGACACAGAATAATATGGATCTGAATTGTACTGATATACAAATAGTCTTCCAATGTCGGAAAACTTGAGATATAACAATGATCAATATTCTTCCAGACAAAATCAATTTGAGGGTTATAGCAATAATAAAAATGAAGTTTTAATAAACATACAAAGGGGAACATTGAAAGTTACATGGAATCACACAAAATACCCAGCTCTGGGTTAACAGGGGACAAAAGAAGAAAAAGAGCCTGACAAGTACAATGGTGAAAACGTAGAATGGCCTGATTTTTAGCGCCATTTTGAGCAAATTTCAATGTGGAACGAGTGGACAAACAGAGAAAAAGCATCTCAACTTGCCATATGCTTAAGGGGTAATGCACAGCGTGAATTAAGCGAACTGAGTATGACGGACTTATCTGACTATAATAAGCTAAAATCTGCACTTACACAGCGCTTTTGTCCTGAGCAGAAAACAGCTTACCGTAGTGAATTTCGCTCTAGAAGGAGTAATCGAGCTGAATGAAATACAAGATGCAACAGGGAACACCTACAATTGCTGAAAATTATATTTACATACCACAATCTGCTAAGGAACTACACAGGAAAAATACAAATTAGACAAAAGACAAACGTAAAAAACGATAGGAACTCGGGACAGCCGGACTTGGTACCGGCACTAGTACATGTAAAAGCCAGCAGTAGGGTTAAACCGGTTTATGGATACCCAAACCTCCCCTCTATCTGTCCCGTTTCCTATAGTCTAGTAACGAATATACGAATAAAACCCGATACAGGTCGACTACTAACTCCATGAATACAATCTTGAAAGGAGACAAAATCAACTTCATTTTTATGAGTCGGTTTCTGAGTACGGCTATTGTTTGAAAAGATTAGCAAGTGGGGCCTTCCCTAAAATACCAATGGAAATGCTAGAATCACTTGTAATAGAACAATACGTTACCGGTCTTGGTAATACAGAATTAAAACGTTACTTACAGTTCTCTCATCCATTAACCCTTGACAAAGCTATATCTCTAGCTGTAGAGTTTGAGGCTTTTGAGGGAACACCAAACGCCCAATACCGTAAGCCAAGATCAGACGATTCATATGTAAATTTAGTATTTAACACACAGAAATTTGAAAGCAATAAAGCTTCAAACAATGAGCCCACTATTTTTGAATTGGCCACAGTTGAAAGTATTAAACATACCCTTGAAAATATGAAAATACCACAAACAAGACCTCATAGTGATGTCAATAAAAATGTGGCACATAGGGACAATAAGGAAGTAACATGTTGCCAAAAGAAAGGACATATTAGTAGACATTGTCCAGAACAGAAAATGTCTAAACCAGGTGGCCACGAATCAAGATATACAAACAGAAAATCACGTGAAAAAATGAAACAAGCACCCATAAATAGCGAACATTCAAACGCAAACGGGCTGTGCTAGAGGCCGAAAGTTCAGTCCATTTATATGTTGCCCAAAAGAATTCGACATAAAGGTCGTCTTATAGTAGATTATCCTCAATTTCAAACAAATGATTTTTGTGAATGTAGAAACAAATGCAATCGACTTTGAGATGCTTACTAACACTGGGTCAGCAGTGACTCTTATTTCTAAAGAGATATTTGATGAACTTAGATTACATGATTTATATGAAATAGATTATACACTGATAACCGCTGATGGCGAACCTTTAAAAGTGTACGGTGCTACAGAATTATCATTCAAACTTGGAGAAATGGTTTACACTAATTATGTTATTGTGGCAGAATTAGGGTGATTGCCAGGCATTTAGGTCTGGATTTCTTATCCAAATATGTGTTTATAGTAGACACAGGTAAAGGGATATTATGCTCTCCAAAACAACTGCAGCAGAAAACCGAAGGAACAAAGCAAAATCAAAGTCAAGAGACAAGGCAAAAGCAAGAACATCATAAGACGGAAGACCAAAGACACTACATGCATACAAAAAACACACGAACACTACATTTATATTGTCAATGATATCAAACTTTTTAGGGAAGATCAGTCTGATATGCGGTGTGCCAGAATACACTTAACATAAACAGTACACATTCCAGCACAAAGTGAAATTTTTGTACATGGTGAAATAAGAGGTCATTTCCATGGAAATCAGACAGTAAAACCCAGTACAGAACTCCCTTCCCATTTAGTTCCTTTAATAGAGAATATATCCGACAGCGTAACATTCAACGCGCATCACTGACCAAAGTCATTATTGACTATGCCAACGTTTTTGTTGGTCCCGATGGTCAGTTAGGCTAAACAAGTTTTACAGAACATAGTATCAATACTGGAATCGCGAATCCAATAAAAAAATACCACCTCGTCCTTTGCCGATGTATATGAAAGAGATTGCTGAAAAAGAAATTGACAAAATGCTACAGCATGATATCATTGAGCCAGGCAATTCTCCATAGGCCGCGCCTATAGTTCCCGTGAAAACGAAAGACGGTTTTATATATTTTTGCTCGCACTATAGAAAACTTAACTCAGTGACAATCAAAGATGCATATCCTTTGCCGCGTATCGACGACGCACTCGATTCAATCGGCGGTTCTTGTTGCTACTGTACCATGGACTTAGCTTGTGGATTTTGGCAGCAGAGAATACAAAAAGAAGACCGCTTTCGTAACTCACAATGAGTTATTTCAATTCAAATGTATACCCTTCAGTCTTGCCAAAAATCCTAGTATTTTTGAACGACTGATGGACATAGTCCTGAAGGGATTACAATGGGAAAGATGCCTTGTGTATCTCGACGACGTAATTGTTTTCGGTAGATGATTTGAAGATACACTTGAAAGTCTTACTACGGTACTGGAACGATTTAAAACAACCAAACTTAAGCTCATACCAAAGAAATGTACCCTTTTCCAGGAAGAAATGTCTTATTTGGGACGTCTTGTTACAAAAGTTGGGGTTAAATGTGACCCTACTAAGATCAGTACGATAAGTAAGAATCTGTCAGATATCCGCTCTTTCCTCAGTATTGTGTCATAATATCGAAAGTTTATTGCGAATTTTGCAAATATTTCATTTCCACTTACCCAATTGACACGTAAAAACTAGATGTTTGTTTGGTCCAACCAGTGTAAGTCTGCAATTGATAAGCTTAAAACTGCACTTATTTCAGCTCCTATTTTAGCCTATCCTACACGCAATGATTCGTTTATTTAGGATACTGAAGCTAGTGCTTATGGAATAGGCACAGTTCTCTCACAAATTCAAAACGGCGAATGAAAGGTTATAGCCTATGGTAGCAAAACTGTTTCCGAAATCGCAGTTGCGATATTGTACTACATTTAGAGAACTTTTAGCAGTAGTTGTTTTTGTTAAGGAATTGAGACATTTTCCCTATGGGAAACATTTCCTTTTCAGAACCGAACACGCCCTCCCTCGCAGAACCGATTACTTCCCCTCAACATGGCTCAAAAACTTTAGAGAACCGGAAGGGATGATAACTCGGTGGATATCGGCATTAGATACGTTTAATTTTGACATCAAGCATCGTAAGGGGTCACTTCAAAGCAATGCAGATGCCCTATCGAGACGACCACGCAGGAGATGTAAAATGTACAATGTAGCACCGACGTAATATCAGGAGACTGCAAAGTTGCTGCAATTACTAATGAAAGTAATAAAAATATAATCAACCCTATGGTTGATGTTGCAACTAAACAACTACCGTGCTCTAATTGGGTCGAGCATGGAGTGATCATGATTTAGTGGATTACTAACGAAATGATGAAACTATCAAATTGGCTTCTGATCTACTGATAAAACACGGCTCCGAAAAACCTCGAATTCAAACACAAAATCAAGACCTCGTTTCATTGTTACGTCAATGGGAGCTAAAAAATAACTCACTTTTCCGAATTTGCAAAACGAAAACGGAACTACAAATTTACAGTTAGTCGCTCCACAAATAATTTGAACAAAGATTTTACACATGCTACTAGATTACAAAACATCCGGGCAACTCGGCCGTGAAAAACGTTTGTCCAGAGTCAAATACAGGTTTTATTGGACAGGAATGACTAAAGATGTGAAAAAATGGTGTATGTACATGTGATGAATGTCAGCGTAGAAAACCAGGTCCTGGCATGAAAAAATCGCCAATAGAAAATGCCTATGTCTATGGACCAATGGAGTGCATTGCTATAGGTCGTATGGGTCCACTACCACTTACGGATAGTAAATCAGTACATCATGGTCGTCTCGGACTACTTTTTGCCCTATCAACGCGCATAAACGATTGCAGACATGCTTATAACGGAATTCATTTGACGCTTCGGAACACCAATTCGCATTTATACCGATCAAGGACGCCAGTCCGAGTCCACCTTATTCGCTAGTATGTGCGAAATTTTACAGATATCCAAGACGCGAACGACCCCCTACCATCCCCATGGATGGTATGGTAGATCATTTTAACCGTGCACTTCTACAAATTCTTTCTATGTTCGTTTATCAGAACAAAGACCATTGTGACTAAAAAAAACTAAAAAATTCCATTTATGACAACATGGATGAATACAATTATTAGCTGATAGTGACTTCAATGAGGATGTCAAGGGAAATAGGATAGAGTTCTTCTATGATCCTGCAGGAATGGCCTGGCCTACAAAACAACAGTACCAAAAGCACTGGGATGAGAAACATCTGTTCCTGATAATATCCTACTTCTGTGCCATGACACTCTGCAAGGTTGTTTGTCGTAGGTAGGGGACATATAGAAACATCTAAGACTGGTTCATTGACTTATTCATAGCAAGCTTGAGGAAAACACCAGGAGTGTAAGCGGGATATACACAAGAATGCCTTTTTCATCGACCCAGGATTCTTCATCTATTGTGGAAGGTAAAAGATTGCCACTTCGACTACATCAGCATCAAAGAGTTCTACATCTTAATCTCAAGTTGATGCCTGTGCCTCTTCATCACTATCAGATCCACAGTTCTATGTACACATTCCATCTTCTGTTCCAGTCTTTACTACTTCAGTCCGTCCACCACTGCTACGAACACCCTCATCAACCAACAAGATATCTGTTGACGAGTACAAGACCAGACATACCAAATTTGGGTATCTACTGACACTGCTGAAAGCAACCATGCTGGGTGTATGGATGTGACTATGGCACCCATTTCTGATGGCTCTTCTTCTAATGTTCCTACTGTTGCTTCCGTTTCATCACATTAGTTATTCATCATCGGATCCATCCACACACACTTCCGCTATTGATCTCCGTCCTCTCGTGCTTCCCGACATTCCACAGAATCGTCCAGAACTTGAAGCAGTCTTACTTGCAATGCCATGGATCAGTTTGGCAGGTATCGAGAAGGCGCTAAATTAGAACTGCAGAACATGATCGACGACAGTAAACAGAAGGAACGTGAGCGAGTTCGTAGACTCGAGGGAGGCAGAGGTCAGAGAACTGAAGAGGCAGATTTCTGAGGCAAATTACTGAGACAACTTGTTTGCTGCCATGCAGTATTAGAACCGTACATCAGTCGACGCCTTTATCTTTATCGCCTTCCTATGACGCCTTCATCTTCATCTAAAAATGCTTTTATCTTCATCGTTTTGTTTCCATATCTTCATCGCCATACCACATGGTTTCGATCCGTTTTGTGAATTTGAAACTTTTATGGACATTTTCCTCTTTGCAGAGAATATAATACAATTAATTTATTTAACTTATTTAATTTGTTAATATATGCACTTAAAATATATTTAAATATATCTTTCAGACTTGTTAGACACTAAATCATAACTATATATTTGCTCTATTAATGTGTTCTTATTTCAGGGAGAGACAATAACGTATACATTTATTGATATTGTTAAATATTAACAATGTTCTATATTATGTAAAATAACTTTTTTATTTATATTGTAGGGTTTTCCTGTCTTTTAAGACTAATGTGCCCCTGCATATTAGGTCTTAAGAGGAGGGAGTGTGACGGTTGTCAATGTCGTTTGCCTTCGTTTTCTTTTGGTTGGTAATTTTATTTCTATTTATAGTCCGCTTTGGCTTTATTAGTCTTGACCCGGATATTATATTTTTATTTTAGGCACGTCGGGCAACTTCCGTTGACCCAGAACCCCCAGCCGGGTTCATGGCATCAGTTGGACTAAATACGCCGCCATTATCGGGTAAGGGATCCCTAGACATATAACGTATATTGAAATTCAAAACACGACAAAGTTAACGGTTAAAATCTTACAAATTAGGTCAATGAGGGCAAACTTTTTGGCTATATTTATATAAAATACACTGTAAATTAATACAACAAAATAAACCTGTAATCTAAAAGGATCGTTTTATCCGTCAAAAGAACTCGAGATTAGAAAAATATACAAACATACAGAAAACGGCTATATACTTCTTTATCAAAAGAGCACAACTCCTCGAAAAATGATACTATGTCATTGCTGCATGTAAAGTTTCATTAAATTCCATTGAAAAGGTATAGAGGCGTTACGCTTACAATCATACGGTCAAAACATCGGTTTTTGTTAGTTCAAAGAGGCATAAGTCCTGGCAAAATTGAACGATGAAAAACCCCGACAATATGCACATCTACATATTATGTCCTTGCTACATACAAAGCTTCATGAAATTTCGCTTAACAGTTACAGAGGAGTTGCGCTGAATGAATGTTGTCAATGTTCGTAAAGTAAGTTCTCAAGAAAAGAAGCAGCTTTACTCTTAAGTTTTAATTATTATGATGTCTCTACGAAAAAAAAAAAAAAAAAAATTGATCACCATTCATACAGATGACCTACAACTAATTTTACTGAATCTACCTAAACGTTGAGGTATTGTCCACTAATGTTTCATTGTTTATCCAAAGTATCAATTTAGAATGAAATGAGAATTCTTTGTATCTAAATAGATACAACATGTACAAAATGTGAGAAGTATGTTTTTTTAATTTATTTATTGGTATTTTTTATGCTAAAAAATGCAAAAAATTCGGTTCAACTTCTTTCGATGCTTATGTTAACATGTTGATTTAAAAAACAAAACACACGCACCGTATTTTAATAATTTTAACACGGGTTTGGAGAAATCTGGAAATCCATGTATACATGAAAATGGAAGACAATACAACACCATGGTTTATTTCCATTCTGATGTTAAAATTTCGACAATTTTACAACCAAAGAAGTCAGTCAAATTATGATTCGACAACATTTAGTAACATTATCAAACGCATTTGCATTAGTCCATATGTAAATGTACTTATCTTTCATGCTTTTTTGACAGGAATTAAAGTATTTCGCCGTAATATTCATTCTTAATTTCAAATGACGATGCTTACGAACCGAACTTTACGGTTTTTATTATTACGCCATTAGATTGAAATTTACCTCTGAATTTCTTGTTAAAACGGTGGTTGTTTTCGTTATCATAAACTTCCTTCATAAATACAATGCAACCTGTAAACATCTAATCCGTGCTGGCAAACATGTTCTTTTGTTGGATCGGAACGAAATGAGCAATCTTTGTTAAGGACCTTTTGTGCATCATTTCTGTAAAGTTTGGATGAATTCACTTCAGTAGTTTCAGAGGAGAAGACGAAAATGTGATTTATTCATAGGGTCCAATGTTAAACTATGTCCCGTGCTGGCGTCCATGTTTTTTATCAGATCGGAACGAAATTAGCAATCTTTGTATGTCTAACGGTTTTCCAGTAATATACAAAAAACGGCAATTTACTCATATGTTCTGTTTTTAGTAACAGTGGCCATGTTGTTTGGTCTACGGACATAAAACTTGAAAGTACATACCCTGGTGATGATTCAGGCCAAGTTTTGTTAGTATTGATGCAGTAGTTTCAGAGAAGATCTTTGAATAAAAGAAAACGGATGGACGACGGACGCCGGGTGATGGCAAAAGCTCACATGGTTTTTGGCCAGGTGAGCTAAAAAAGGGCATAACATGCAGTTTCTTTGAGTAATTTTATGATTTGTAGTTTTCAAACTGTCACAATTTGTACATTTATAGATACAATTTAAATAGGAATCAAAATATTTTGCGTTATATTTCCCTATAGATGTCTAGTACATTTTGACGCCAAACTTTTCTGTTTATGTAAAAAATTATTTCAAAATTACTGCAACGATCTACATGCCATGCCATTTTTTCCAGGGCAAATTTTATTGAAATCAGTCCAGAAATAAATTCTGTTGAATTATTCAGACACCGTTTTAACGAAAATGTACACTTGTGGAAATATTTTTGAGCACTGAATGTAGTCCGGATTTTGTATTAATATGTTTAAAAAAATGTATGAATATGAAAAATTGAATTAAAAAGGGATATTTAGAAAACAATCATTTATAGTTTAGGTGAACCAAAGCTGAAGGAACAAGTAGTATTAACGCAAGTGCCAGCAATTGCAAGACTTTATTCATATTGCAAATACAGGAAGCCATATCTGATAATTGGGTTTTTTTTTTTAAAAAACATTGGTATTAAATATCGGAGTGCCACTCTTACATGTTTTTATATCTTCAACAAAAAATAAAAAAAAAAACAATTTGATTAAGTCTCGTTTTAATTTTTTCGTATTTGACTTGCCGTTTCTGTATGTGCAGAGTTATAATGGTATTGAGTTTTAATAAAGTTTTACAATAAACACTTTTTGCTTAATAATTTTTTATTTTATTTATGCCTTATCCTTGCATTTAAAACAAGAAGACAGTGATGTATTAACTAATCTGCAATTGCACACCGCACTGTCATTTCAAAATAGCAAGAAACTTACGGACTAAATCTCCCTAGAAACAGAATTATTTTACTTTCTCTATCACGAATATAAAATAAAAATGGGTGATCAGCTTTGAACTCTTCTATTCTTGGTGCTGTTCGTATTTTGACAACAACTACAGTAGCTGCAGCTGCCTCGCTTCCTTCTTCGTTAACTTCAATAACTGTTTTATGGACAGCCTTTGACACATAGAGTCCTTCGTTTATTTGTTTAATAAGCCGGGAAAAGTCTGCCTTTCCTTCATTAAATATATCTGTTACTCCTAAACCTCGTAGAATCGGTTTTAGATCAAAATCTGAATCTATCTTCATTTTGGGAACGCTTATCATTACACTCTTATTTTTAAACCCGGAATGCACAGTTTCTATAAACTCGGGAGTAAAGTATTCTTCTAAAGTCCTTAACCCTTCAATGTCTTCCGGCAAAATGATGACCATTTCGAATTTTCCCCCTAGGTATGGTAATGCTATTGCAGAGTATCGTTTATCCTCATCTGAAGTAAATAAAACAGAACCATGCTTCATTTTCATCATATCTACTTTTATTGTCTTCGTTTTACTGGTATAAAAATCTTCTTTCACTGTTTTTGACGAATTAAATTTTGTTTCCCAATCTCCTTTAAAATATACAGCATTGATAAGAACCATAACAGTAAGGGCATCAAGCCACTCTGCTTTGATAAGATCCTTTATTTTGTTGCCAGTTCTCTTTGCTATCCACCTGTTCATAAAATTAGCAGCCATTTCCGATTTTGCAAAATTTTTATGGCTGATATCTGCTTTGAAGAACTTTATAGCATTTTTCTTGACATCAGGTTTCAAAGCGAGACCCTTTTTGATAAAAAGCTTGTTAGCCACTTTCAATTCTACTCCAACAATTTCTCCAGATAATAATTTATCATTTAGTTCTTTAAACATTTGAAAGTTTTGTTCGTCTGTTCCCATACTATTTTTTATTAGAGCAGACGATATTTGCGATTTTGATCGACCATTTGTACCAAGCATTAAAAGCAGAAATGCTGTAGCCACACTGTAAGGAGACAAACAAAGACTTCCGTTTTTGGCGATCTCTCCATACAGTGACGTCGAAAAATGAACAAAATTGTCTTCAAATTTTACACCGGTATCTGGAATTGTGTCCATTTCTTAGTTTATAATAAAATGACTAAAATGCGTTTTTGCATCAAACAGCTGTTATAATGCAAATAGAAGGTATTATCATACGCCTGATTAAAATATTCAAATAAAATATGCAAATCTGTAATAACAATTTGTGAGTTGTTATTCAATGCATAGTTTAATTTGGTGTTAAAACTTTTGTAAACAATTTCTACGCATGTAATTTGAAGCGAAGTATTGTTATACTCCCATAAATATATATGATACACCATTTTTGAAAAAAAGGTCAATTTCATTTCAAGTAAAACATATTATAACGACGTCTGATTGCATGAAAAAAATTGTCATTTGTTTAGCATCCATTTGCCTGCACATTTATTTTATCTCGACATATGGAGCTCCTTGTTCCAATCATTAATCTAATCCGATTAGTATTTATTTATTTAATATTCATACATACCACTTTGTCATAATAAAAATTGCAAATTATTGAATGCAAAGAAGATTTATTATTAACAAAGTAGTATTTATATACAGATTCTGTGCTTTTCAAAATACGCATCAATAAATCGGCAAAGGTACTTTTAAATTCAATTAAGAAAGGTTCAACACCAATACGAGGAACACGAGAAGCCTAATCTACGGTGCATCTTTCACCTAAGACTTTTCATGGGGTAAAAGATGTTCATCTGCATGTATGTCCCTATTTTTCTTTTCTAGCAATTACGTCGGTGAGATTAGACCAAACAATATGTCCTAAAAATTGTCTCCCTTGGAAGTTTGTATGGCTTTAGCCCATTTAAATAAATAACATACGCGATGAAATGAAATAAAATAGAAAACTTTCCAACATTTGGTTCCCATAATGTTATGAAAATCTTCAAAAGAGGCCAAGAAAGACCACGTAGACATTGGCATTAGACTGTTTCACAACGTCGTAATGTTTAAATAATTTTTCAATATGTTGTAAAGTTTGTATAAAATTGTATTCTTTGCTAATTTCAAAACTTCAATCGTTCTACAAAGTATGTTTTGATT
>MJUU01069647.1:22089-37950 GCA_002080025.1 Modiolus philippinarum | reverse complement strand
AAAAACAAGCAAAGGAACAACGCTTTCATTGTTGTTCTTCATCTTGAATTCACCATAAGACCTTCAACAATGAGCTTTGCTCACACCTCATAGTAAGTTCAAGACGGCCCCTAGCACCGGTTCGAGCGGTACTCCCTTGCCAACTGTCGAACAACGCAACATCAACGTTTTCCCCAGTCATGGAAGCGGGGCTGTCAACAAACATTAATTAAACTGGCAAAGCACTCTCACAATCACTGTCATCCGTCTCCCGACAAAAGCACCCATGTCCCAAGGTAGTGGACGATTACAACATATAGGCAAACACATGGCACTCATCAAGTCGATTGTAAGAACACTTGGCATTATAAAATAGTGAGATGTTGGCATTTTTAACAGATTGTCAGAATTACATTTCGAAATTACAAAAACATGCCAAAATTTGAAAGTATAATAGTATATCCATATGAGAAATTCTCTCACGAACAAGTTCACCATAACTGAAATATATAGAGAGCATACATCTTTCGCACGGGGATTCTGTAACAGCATCAGAAAAACCTGAAACCGGTAACTTCTAAAAATTCAGCTCGATAATAAAAGCTTGGTGGCCATATATTTCCTAATGAATACAAAATGAAAAGCGGTAAATTTAAACATATCCCCTTACTTAGACCAATTTGTTCCACTAACCTCGGATTCCTGCACCGAACATAGTGCAACCTCCATTTTCAATCTCTAATTGGTATTGTTTGATATACGGTAGACTCAACGATCTTAAGGATAGCAATGGAACATCTGTTTCTCATTTTTGTTTAACAGCTTAAGTTTGTTTTTACTCTACTGGATAAAGTTTATTATCGGAATTGACTTCCTTTGGATTTGACTTCTTTACCGATGTTCAACACAGTGGATCTTTGTATATGCGGGAGATGTGTACTCTACCGATGCACCTGCTCTCACAAATGGTTTTATTTTTGGTCTGTGTTGTTCATCTGTATGTATGTCCTATTTTTTCTGTGCGATACTTTTGTGATCTCTTTGATTCTTTATGGTTTCGGTGTTTTCATTGTCATTGGCATATTCTTTTTTAACGACATTTCGATTCTTACATATGACTTAAGACACAATTCCATTGTTTGCACCTGCTCCTCTTTCCCATTGAATTATAGTTTTACTGGACACGTTTTGCGTGACCTAGATTTTGTTGAAAACTCAAAATGTGAGATATTTTTTCGAAGTTCAAAAATATGCGAACCCCAGCATATTAACTGGAAATGAAACTTTTAGGGTTATGATAGACGCAGTTGAGCACTATCCAGAATGTTGACGAAGAAGAAAGAAGATGTGAAGGCATTGTAAGACTGGATCATGTCGTGAATCTCTTAATCGTTAATCGTATCTGCCACTTGAATCATTAATAAAGACGATAGGCCAGGTAGTTTAGACAATTCACTTTTTGACAAAAAAAAACTTTGAAAAACCTCCTCGTCATAGTACCTTCTGATAAAGTTTCTAACAATGCTATGTGTATTTGTAATAAACACTGGTAAGAAGAAATGATTTGCCAGTTCGTCCGGCAAACCTCCTTACGCAGAAATTTCAATATTAAGGGACGAGATCATAAAAAATCGCACCTTTGTGTTAGCATCCTTCAGTATAAAAGTGGACAAAAATAACCGTCACCTCCCTACAATGACTTAGTAGTGGGTACCTAAGCTTCAAAAGAATCCTTACATAGAGAGGTTCCTTGTATAATCTTCTAGAGGCTCTTATTCCTATCCAATCCCCTTGCAGTTTGAGCTGGTCTAAAGAGCTACTACAATAAAGCTTATTCTACGAGCGGCGTGAATCCTATGTGAATTATTGAAAATTCCAAGGATCTTGAACATTTCTTCTCAAACTGTGTAGCCTATTAAGACAGCATTAAAACTTTTATTTATCTTGGATTTATCTTCTTTTATACAATTCGTAATTATAATAAACTTAAAACAGTAATTTCCGACTTGATACGAAAAAAACCGGAATTGAAAGAATTCCAATACATATCTTAGGAATAATACATTCTTTATAGATATTTAGTTCCATATTGCATCTTTTCGGCAGTGTAAGGTTATTTGCCATAATAATGCAGGGAATTTGATGTCAGGTAGGGTAATCCGTTTCCTTTTTATTTAAAAAAGATAAAACAAGAAAAACATTGAATATGAGGTAAAACAGATTCCTGAATTTTGATCATTTTCGTGGAATTCGAAGGCTGCGTTTTTAACACACAGTGGGAATTGCAATGGGAACAAGTTGTCCGCTACTTTCAGTCGACATTTTCCTTTATTTTTAAGAGCAAAGTGTTAAAAAGGATATACGCATCAAAAACTTAAACATACGTTTTCTGAATAAACTCAGCCTTTTAAAAAGAAAAAATTCTACTTCATACTTTTACCTTATTTCATACATGGATGAACAATGACCTCTGAAATCTATGCCATGTGACAAGCGTGATAAGAATTTACCCTTTCTAAGCAGCAATGTACTAATGTACCTACCCCTTTAGCCTATTGGGTGTTTATTAAGTCCGAATATAGAGAGGACATACTTTTTCTGAATGAACTTAGCTTTTTTAAAAAGAAACAAGAGGCTCTCAAGAGCCTGTATCGCTCACCTGGACCATGGCCAATACATAACTTCAAATCAACTAAGTCAGCAGAGTTCATAGTGGTTCACCACTGAAGTCCCAGTAATATACACAATATGTTTATATAGGTAAATCATTATAACATCAAATAAGGTAAAGATTAAGAAAGTATTTTTGCAAAAAAAATGCAGAAATTTGCACAAAACACTGTTTTTGCACTTAATTATGGAAGAAATAATTTTTTTAATGAAGTGATAGTAGGGAATTTCTCTAAAGCTTAAAAGAGAAAAGTTAACTAAAGAAGATTTGAACACAGAATTTAAAGGGAAATAACCCATAACCATATGGCAATGGAAAAAAAAAGAAATGGTGAAAAACGGCCAATAAATCATACACAGGCCTTTGGATTTTCTTCAAAATTTCAGAGTATGTAGATCTTGATATGCTGAACATTTTTTTTATTTACACTTTACCTCTATCTGTTACAGTTTTTGAAATAAAAAATGCACAAATTTTGAAAAATTTACGGAAAAAGGGCTATAACTCTCAGACGGGTTTTTCCAGTTTTCTTCAAAATTGCAGAGCAGATAGATCTCGGCATTCTGAACAATTTTACCCCATGTCAGATTTTTGATATCTGCATCGGTTTTTGAGTTATTGGCTAAAAACTGCAATTTACCCCTAGGTTCTATTTTTAGCACCGGCGGCTATGTTTTTCATCGGATCATAATAAAATGAGGATCGTTTGTACAGGACATGTCATAGATGATTACTATAAAGTTTCAAACCAATCCCTCCAGTAGTTTCAGAGGAGAAGATTTTTGAAAGTGAGCTAACGACGGACGGACGACGGACGCAAAGTGATGGCAAAAGCTCACCCTGGCATAGCCAGGTGAGCTAAAAACGACAAACACAATTCTACTTCATACTTTGACCTTATTTCATACATGGATGAACAATGACCTCTGAAATCTAGGCTATGTGACAAGCGTGATGATAAGAATTTACCCTTTCTAAGCAGCAATGTACAAATGTACCTACGCCTTTAGCCTATTGGGTGTATATTTCACAGTTGACACCGTTAATGTAAAAACACCAAAAGCGCCATCTCAGAAAAAGAGATATATTCAGCCTTTGTTACTTTTCTTCAGAAATTCTATGGCTGTCACCATGATTACATGGATAGATATGCAATGCCGGTTTCACAAATCAGCACAGACATTTTAGGTAGATTCATGCCTGACTTAATTTGGCTTTACCCATTTTGACTTTACACTAGATTGACTCATTGACAGTACACGGAGCATAACATGGTTCTTTTCTGAAGCTCCGTTTTTGTGACATTTCACTCGTTATGATCACTCGGATCAATGAGTGGACAAGAGTGGTTAATAAAATATTTTTAAACCCTCAAAGTTCAGAATAATAGATATGCCAAGCCTACAAGAAAAAAAAAGATTTTCAAGAGAGCAGACAGAATGAAATTGACTGCATCACACCACAGTGTCAAAATTGATTTCTATGAGTTTGCCTTGAGCATTAATTAAATACCGAAGTGACTGAATTTATTTTCTGCATATGCGCATTTCGACAATTTATGTCTCTTCAGTGAAGATAAAATCTAAGCGTTTAGAAGACCATCAACCCAAAAATGTTGAAAAAACTGATAGAGAACAAATAACCAATATGATCCAAAAATCAGCTAAGAAAAGAGCTTTGCATGAGGGAGATACTCCTTAGTTTTCAACAAAATTTACAAAGATTTAGATATTGTAAGGTTCCAAAAATAATCGGCTTTCGGGTCAGCACCGAAGTACTGACTACTGGGCTGGTGAATACCCTCGGGGACTTACAGTCCACCAGCAGTGGCATCGACCCAGTGGTAACAAATAACTTAATACCGAAGTGACTGTGAATTTATATTCTGCATATGATAATTTCGACAATTTATGTCTCTTCAGTGCAGATAAAATCTAAACGTTTGGAAGAACATAAAAAATGTTTAAAAACTGATAGAGAACAACTAACCAATATGATCTAAATGTAAAGCCAAAAATCAGCTAAGCACAGAGCTTTGCATGAGGGAGATACTCCTAAGTTTTCAACAAAATTTACAAAAATTTAGATGTTGTAAGGTTCCATCTTGATTTTCAAATACAAAGTTCAATTTAATAAAAGGCATGACAGAACACATCTACAATGACTAGAAATTACAATTACATGGTACAATCTGCCAGGGAACTACAAAGGAAAACAAATAACACAAAAGACAAACGCAAACAACGATAGGAACTCGGGACAGCTTGATTTGGTACCAGCACTCGTTTAATTGGTACTCAAACCTCCCCTTTATCTGCCCCATTTTCCTATAGTAAAGTAAACATTCGAATGAAAGCCAATAAGGTGGACTACTAACTCCATGATCATAAGCTTGAAAGGAGAGAAAAATAAAATACGTAATTTTGAAAGATGGATCAAGGGGTGCTCTCCGATAATCAGTCGCATAGCTCAAAGAGCCTAGTCTGCTTGTAGAACACTGTCGCACTACGGAAGAAAAATCAAACTTTAAACTTTCAGGCCACTACATCTCAAAACAGAATATCTTTTCGACATCTCCTATTACGTAAAGAATGTAAGTTACATCCCAGCTTTTCTGAATTTTTAATCAGTTTCTGGCATTTTATAATAACATTTCCGTAAAATGAGGATAAGAAATGCCCCTAGTAATAGGCTGTCCGCGAGTAACGCAATATCAAGATATCAAATGTTCTTTCCTATTATAAAACTTCTTTCATGTATTCAACAACTTATAAAATATGTAACCCTGTTGTAAAAGTTTGGCTGTGAAAGTAAGGTTACTTCATTTAAATCGTCAAGGGTAGAGCAAACTCATGTGAATCGTACCAGTTAAATAATATACAATGTACACCACGTAGGATAGAGCTAGGGGAATGTCACCGTCAGGAAAAGGGAAATTAGTAATAGTAAAATCAAAACCACCCCTTTTATCATATATTTTAGTTTTTATTTTACCAGAGTCAACAATAATAGTTAGATCCAGAAAACGATAGTATTTGGAATCATTGTTAGCTTTATTTAATTTCAGTTCTTGTGGGTAAATGATGTTTACATAATCTAAAAACTGGAAATCGGACCTGTCAATAGTAAGGATATCGTCAATATACCTGCTGTTATCATTGAAAATAGAAATAACTTTATCGCTGTTTTGTATGGTTCCGTTTTGAGAAGTTCTTTCACGAAGTCTCATTCGTAATAGAACAGAAAAAGATCTGAAATGAGAGGTTCACTATTTGTTCCAATGGGAATACATATCGGACCTTCTGATAAATCGTGTTGCCAAAATGAACAAAAATGTTATCGTGCAAGAGACTGAGTGCATAAATCATATCATTACATGTCCAGGAACAATGATTATTGTAGGTAATATTATAGGAGAATCCCTGCTTTTTGTTAAAACAAATGAATTGCAGACCAGGAAGTTTAAAAGACCACTTAATAAGTTGTCCGAATTAGGATTCAATCAATGTGGAAGGGTTGTATTAAGTGTAGGAAAATCATAACTATCTCTGGATAAGACTGATGAATTGATTGTAGTATATCAAAAACTTCAATACATTTTTACACTCTCCAAGTAATTTCACAGTATTTTATAACCAACTCTTTTATACAAGTAAGTAAACTAGTTAGACTATTGGATAAATTAGCAGTAGAACACTTACTAGAAGCCGGAATAAAACGATGTTTGAAGAGATGTTTATGAAGCTTAGGAACCCAGTACATGGAAGGCAAGATGTTACCTTTAAGTGGAAATTAAAGCCTTTCTGTATCCATATAGTGTTGTTTGGTTAAGGTTTTTTCGTACCAATTATGTCTAAAAGAGTTTTACTTGTCCGGTCTGTTTGAAAGTTAAAGCCATATTTTGTTTTAAACTATACATTTGCTCCAAAACATACGTGTATTTGCACCGTACGCGCAAGGTCCACCCATTCATATACGTAAACGGTCGGGGCAATATAATTTGAATCTTATGTCTTAATTTATTGAACAAACGAAGAGATCTAAATAGCATTGTATTTATGTTATATATGTGATTTTGAATCATCCTGTAGTGTCAGTTAATATTCTATCAGTTTTAAAATTGTAGAAATCTCCTGGAAAGACAAATTCAGTTACTTTTTGCATAGATTGAATCAGATGAAAATGAAAAAGGGGAGAAACGCGAAATGTTTGACATGATGAATAAAGGGATGTGGAGTAAATGAAAATGAGACAAAATCTCTGCAAATACAGGGTAAAAACAAGCAATAGAACAACGCTTTTATTGTTGTTCTTAATCTTGAAGTCACCAGGAGGCCTACAACAATGAACTTTGCTCATACCTCAAATTAAGTTAAAAACGGCCCCTAGCACCGGTTTCAGCGGAATTCATTGCTAGATGTTGAGCAACGTTACATCCATGTTTTTTCACGCCATGTATGCGGGATAGTCAATAAACATAAAATCAACTGGCAAAGTATTCTTACAATCGCAGTCGTCTTTTGTCTGACAAAAAGACCAACAAAAGGCAACCACAACATAAAAACAACCACAGGGCACTCATAGAGTAAATAGTAAGATAACTTGGCATGATACAATCATGAGATGTTGGCACAATAAACAGGTGGTCAGAATTACATTTTGAAATTACAAAAAAATAAATATAAAATGCCAAATTTGAAAGTTGATAGTGTATTCGTATGAGAAATTCTCTCAAGAACAAGTGCACCATAACTGAAATGTATAGAAAGCATACATCTCTGCCACGGGGAATCTTTATACGGACTCCACACTGCAGGAAAGACAAACTCCAGTCTTAAATGATGAATGAAGGGGTATGGAGTAAATGCAAATGAGACAAAATCTCTGCAAATACATGGTAAAAGCAAGAAATGGAACAACGCTTTTATTGTTGTTTTTCATCTTGAATGACCGACTTCGACAGTATGTAACACTAAAGATGTTCGGCTTGTCAGCAGTTCGCGACAGAATGGACAAAGAAATATATGAACCTACAAACTAATATTCTAATGAACCGTTTTACTTTTGCTTTTCCCTAAAATTAAATTGTGTATCGACATCGATTCTGTCTCTTCAAATTAAATTCACAATTTTGCAGTATATGGTATAAAATACAGTGAAGTAGTGAATAAAAAGTTCTCTGCATTCTGTACCACTTGACCGACTCGCTCATATTACTAGTAAAGAGGGTATGAGTATTCGCAAATGGTAGGACCGTACGAAAAGGTCGGACTTTACGCGTATGGTCCGATTATACCAGTGTTGCATATGCTCCGTACCGTATGCGTACGGTCCAAATACGAGTATGGTCTGGAACACGTTCGTCTGTTCATTTTATGGCAGAGTTTTTATTATACACTAGTTTTCTTCGCAAATTTATAACATTATATTCGAATCAAAGAAGCGTAATAATTTGCTATATTTATGTAACCATATAATATCTAATTTTATTGAGCCCTATTATTATTGACAAAATAATAAGAAATGTTGATTCAATCATGTAATTATTCCTAGTTTTAAATGATTTTATCAAATTGCTTTTTTTTGACAGCCTGCATCCTATGGCTAGTGCTCATGGACATGTTTTTTTGTAATCCTAACGAAATAACCGATTTTTGTTAAAGATCATGTAAAGTTTGGATCAGTTAACTTAGTTTCAGAGTAGACGTTCATAATATGTTTGTCTCATTGGGACTAAAGTTAAACTATGTCTGCGCTGGTCACCCTGTTTGTCGACAAAACCGAACACACAATCTTTCTGTATAGCCCATTTCTATCCAATTTAGCTGAACAGCTTCAGTAATTTCAGGGGAGATAAACTCTAAAGTGCCATATAATAACCTAAGTTCAATGCCAGCGACCGTGTTCTTATCGGATCTGAACGAAACGAACAATATTGTATTAAGGACCTCCGATTCACAATTTCTGTAAAGTTTGGTACAGTTTGCTTCAGTAGTTTTAGATTAGATGGTGAATTTGTGTTGTTATAGGGTCTCACGTTAAAGCTAGGTTTCGGACCTGGAGCCATTTTTGTAAAAGATAGGCAACGGACGCAAAGTGATGGCGATAGTTTACACAGACCCTTTAGTCAGGTAGGATTTAATCGATTTTGAAAACCACAAAAACAACGAATAGTTTAAGATCTAGAAGAGTGATTGGCCGTACATTCCTACCAGTTTCCATAACATTTCGTAAGTCAGCCTCAAATGTTTGTGTTGTTATACTATCTTCTATTGGTTCTTCATATTCAGTATCGCTGTCGCTGTTTTCCTCCAGTAGCTCTAAAACTGGATATTCAAATGTTGATGGATTACTGCAGCTTGATGCTACCCAATACGCTGTTTCTTGTAATGTTCCAGCATTGTCTCAAGTGTATTCGAAGCGCATAGTAGTTTCACAACTTTCCCGTGTTTTTTGCCGTTAATCACGAGTTGTTTGTCGGAATTGTCCATTTTTACCGGCTTCTATTATGCAGGCAGTGGTTTATCGGAAAACTCTATAGCTGTGCTCGGTACTTGATAGTAGTGATTTCTAAATATTGAATAGACAACCTTGTAAATCGTTTGACTGATTCCTTTTTAATTTCATGGAGTGTAACGGTGTGCTGATGCATTGTTGGTAATTCGTTTTTAATGCGACTTGTGGCGTTGAAATGCTCAACCTGTCCTGATAAGAAAGATTGTATGTTTCTTTTTTGGTCGAGTTCAGATTCTTAGTATTCCAACGATTTCACAATCAAATCTACAGATTTTCCAGTTTTATCGGCAATCATTCCTTTCGCCCATTTATAGATTTAAGATATTTTATTAATAAGGCATTCTTCTCTAATATAGGATTTACTACTTGATAGAAATGTGCGGAGATTTAAAGTATCGGCTTACGCTCAGCTAAAGTCGTTTTTTTTTGTAGTTGAGCACTTAAAATTTATGCTAAAAGCGTTATAAAACTTTCCAGCATCCAACGATGTTAGCATCTTTACAGACTTAGAGCAACTTAACTTGTGTCCGATTCATTTGTTATACTTTAGCAATAAAATATGTTTAATTTAATTTACTTAGAGCAAGGATCGCCGCCGTAGATTGTGTTTTTCTCACATGCTATCCCTGAAGTTGTAGAAAAGACGCAAAGTCACATGTCTCTTATTGGTCAATGTCTATTCGATTCTCTACTCGAGCCATGTCAGTAATAACCGAATCAATTCCAACCATTTTGATTTTCTTTGCGTTTGAATCAGCAAAACCTGTGTGTCGACCGTAAATGTCGATGTCAGATACCATACAATTCTCATTGTTCTATACCACAACTGTTATTTCCATAAACAGAAAAAATGACTACTCCATTGTTATAACCAAATTGCATTTTTCTGTCGGAGAGACGAAGGTAATTACAGTGGTCCATGAATTAGGGAAATAGAGCAACGTTTCACTTAAAGCAACAAAGCCCACGTCATCGTGATCTACTTTGCATTAATAGATATGTTGCCACCTACAAGCAATATATCATCATGCGCAACTAAAGCAGCTGGATAAACCAACTGTTTAGGACCTGTGATTTATAATTGCTTGATTTCTGCAACCATTTTGTAAATTCCTTGTTTTAGCAGTTATTAAGCTACGGTAAAAAAGGTCAAGTTTTGGAGGTCCTCCACCTTTTTTATGATGGTGTCCATCTTTCAGTATCGGCTTTCTGGGGCTGTTAAAAAAATTCCTAATGGTAGACTTTTCTATTTTTTTTACATTATAGGGGAAATGGTGATCCCGTGCAAGGTCGGTTATAGAAACGATCTAAATACGTTTTTTCAAAGAAGAATATTGATCTTCACGCTTACTTTATTTTTGTCATTTCCCAAAATCCCGGAGGATTTTGTTTTTTTTAGCAAATCCCATTTCCCGCTGGACTCTTGGATTTTACAAAATTGCCAATCCTGCTTCCCGCTTATACCCAATCGAGACCCAAATTACATTTTAACAAAATTACCATGAGCAATCTTCGATGGGGCAGAGGGTTAGTCCCCGGAAAAAAGTGACGACTTGGCCAAGTTGCAGATGAATTACGAACAAAAAAAAACAAACAAAAGACAAACAAACAAAAAAAAAGAAAAACAAAGAAAAAAAACCTAATAAATAAACTTTAAAGCTCACTGTTGAAGGCCTTATTGTGACTTAACGATAAAGAACAACAACAAAAGCGTTGTTTCATCTACTAGTATTCGGCTAACAATGTATTTATTGAGACTTTGTATTGTGTGCATTGACTCTATACCTTTTCATTGTTAATTTAAAAATTGAAGGAATAAGTGGACAACAGACGGAAGCAGCGGAAATTTAATAGCGAGGTGAAGGGGGTTGTAACTAATTCTGCTACCTCCGTAATACTTCCACAATGAACAGCATGGTCTGTGCAACTTTCTACAGTGTCAGTGGTGAAAATCACAACATAAGTTAGAATTAAAATGTTAACATCACTTTAAGGATGTAGTTAGGTGAGGTTTTTNCATTTTGTAAAAGTCATTCGGATTTCTCTGATTTTATCCAGCATTACTATGTAAAATATTTTGCCCCATTACACCCAATTTTCTAGTCATCAAAGTCTTCAGAAGCTCATTTTAAGTCAGTAAGCAAGATTTTATTAGATTGTAGATTTTCCTTCCATGTAAAACAAATCAATATGAGATCCATGCTATACTAAGGTAACACTCCAAGAGAGCCTTTCCCGCCATTTTTTAAAATGTGAAATATCTTGAAAACAAGGCCCATAACCTATCAATATTTTAGCCGACTTCATTCTTTTAACAACGCTCTTTGCATTTAGGGTATCAATTTAAAATCGTAGATTTATAAAATTCCACCTTACTACATCCTTAAGACGTGTTTGCACAAAATTTTGCATCGTAGTACATTAGCGAAATGGTAAATAACTGCGCAATCGCCAACAAAAGAATGAGTTGCAATATTAGGACGTTTTCTAATACAACATGTTCCAATGTCACCTACAATATATGTAATTTGAAACGGTACAATGAATTTGATCTGCACTGAAGAGACATGGGTTGTCGAAATGCGCATATGCAGAGTCTAAATTCACGGTAACTTCGGTATTTTGTTATTTATCATCACTAGGCCGATGTCACTGCTGGTGGACTGTTAGTCCCCAAAGGTATTCACCAACTTAGTAGTCAGTACTTCAGTGCTGGCCAGAAAACCATTTTTATTTGAATACATGCAATATCTAAATTTAAGAAATTTTTGTTTAAACCTACGGAGTATCTCCCTCGTGCATAACTCTGTCCTAATTTGATTTTGGCTTTCTTTTTGGATAATGTTGGTAATTTATTCTCTATCAGCTTTAACACATATTTCCAAATGTTTTGATTAGATCTGCACTGAAGAGGCACGAGTTGTCGAAATGCGCATATGCAGAATCTAAATTTACGGTAACTTCGGTATATTTTTTTATTACCACTGGACCGATGCCACTGCTGGTGGACTGTTGGTCCCGAGGATATTCACCAACCCAGGAGCCAATACATCGCTATTTTGCTATTTATAAAATTTCATATGTGCAGGTCATATGATTTTACGAGAGGAAAAAAAAGATTTACACTTGCAAAAACAATATTGAATATAATTTTGATATTAAAGCAATATCCACTTAGTAATATTCTATCCAATATATTATTTTGTTATTAATCAAGTTCGTTTACGAGGGGAAGTAATAGTTTGAAAAGTCCCGTTTTGTTAATGTCGGCGTTTGTCAGTTCCGATGTACTAAAAATGTCTCATTGTGGCAATCTTTCAAATCATGGTGACCACTATAATACTTCTGTAGTGACAGTTTCAACAGTGGTTTAAGATGAACTTGGTGTAAAAGAATTAATGTCAGAAATTTGGCTTTTAAGACAGAAAAAAGGCTATTTGATGTCTTCTTATGTTCAATAAACTTTTAGCTGAACCCCCGACAAAGTGACTGATAAAAATGTGATAATTCTTCTTTTATCTATAAATTATTTTTATAGTTCGGTTGTGGAATGACACATAACATTATAAACTTTTATACGGATCACCCAAATTCAAAATATAACTGAAATAAAATCTACATTGGAAATAACCATTGTGTATTTCAGATGGTGTAAACGATCCAAAATAGCATTTCTACCCCATTCATAGTCACTTATGTATTTTGTTATTTATTACTACCAGGCCGATGTCTCTGTAGGTGGACTTTTAGTACCCGAGGGTATTCATCAACCCAGGGTGCTGGCCTGAAAACTGATTTTTTTTTGTTGGAAATTTGCAATAACCGAATTTAAGAAAAAAATGTTTGAAACGAAGTAGTATCTCCCTATCGCTTTGGTTTTGTCCTTAGTTGATTTTGCCTTTGCTCTTTAGATCCTATTGGTAATTTGATCTCATATCAGTTTTTACACATAAAGTGTACCCTCGTTATATCGCCACCTTTGGGACCAGAGGAGTTTTTGGCGATAAGTGGGGGTGGCGATATATCGAGGGAATAAATAACATAGAAACTATGCAACTTTTTGAAAAATGAACCTTAAAAAAAGTTGGCGATAAGTTGAGTGACCGCTTTTAAAGAGGGTTGGTATAACAAGGGAGCACTGTATTTCTGTTTATAAATTTCCAAGTATCTTGATTTGATCTGCACTGAAGAGACATAAGTTTTCGCAATGACCATATGGAGAACAGAAAAATGAATAAATATTTGATTAAAAAATTTCCATAACATATACCATTTTTTTTAACTTTCCATAAAAATGGACATACCAATAGATAGGTGGTTATGTGAGGTGTTAATGTACCGCCTATTCCCATTTTCCTACAGAACAATACAACAGCGGAGTTACTCTAAACACAGCGACGTCTCCTAAGGGAAGGATTTTATGTTTTACAATAAGCATACAAAAAGAGGTATATAATATATGAATAGAGACAGTTTCCTCTCATCGAAAGTCGTGTAGCGGCTGTGGCAATTATTGTCTAGAGAACTTTTATTCTCCCTCCGAGAGACAAATGGACAACGTTTCGAATCAACACTTATTGTGCAAATGATACAAAATGTGGAGCTAAGTATTAATAACCTGTCATCGGAAAAAGCGAAACTTTATAGGAAATCTCAAGGACAGATGTTGTTTGGCGAGATTAGTAGATGTGTTGGCCAATATCAAGATGAAAATTTTATTTCGCCATCTTAATAATTTTCAGAATAAGAACTAGAGGCTCACATGCGTTTGTATCGCTCAACTGGTGACTGGTTATATTCATTGTCACCAAAGACCATCTACTAGTACTATTATCAATACTATACATTATTTCATAAGATGTAACAGTTTCTTAGAAGATAATGAAACATTAGTTGCCATCTTGGATGAGGTAGGAACATAAAAATCACAAAGGGGCCACTAAAGAAATATTGTGTCAAAATTTGGTTAACATTTTTCAAGTTGATCAAAAGGCGAAGATCTTTAAAAGCCCTGTGTTAATCTAGGTTCCCTGCTGACAGCCATCCGGGATGAAATGGAACAAAAAACATCGCCAATTTAGAGAGGAGTCACCCAAAGACTTAAATTATCAAATTTGTTTTAAAGAATTTATGTTGTTCCCGAGAAGAAATTCTTTGAATGTATTTCCCATAGAGTCCTTTGTTAAACTACTGCTGCCGACCATCTTGGATGACGTACAAAGATAAAGATCACAAACTCAACGACAATTATGTCCAAGATCTTCAAAATCATTTCTCATATGGTCACTATGTTAAACTATGTTCCCCGCTGGGGTCAATGTTGGATGAAGTACGCACATAAAAATCACAAAATTTGAAGAGGACAACCATCTTGGATAACGTACAAACATAAATTTTCCAACGGCCAATTGTGACCAAGTTTTGAGTCCCATTGGCTCGGTAGTTTCAGAGAAGATCTTTGAAAACATTTCCCATAGGGTTAATTTTCCCGCTAGTGACCATCTCGGATAAGATGCCAACCCGCTGGACATATGTAAAAAAAATTGTAGTCCTTGATAAACTTAATACTATTGCAACTAAACTTACTAAGCCCACTTAGCCCTACGGGCCATGTGAACAGATAAAAAGTGTTTTGAACGGTCTGAAATTTTTATCTAATTCAAGCGACTTCCATTCAGCTGACAGAAGACAATTCTTGCGACGAAATAATAAGTAAGTTCTCGCAATGCAATGTCTTGTTAATTGTGATCATTAAAAGTACTGCGAGTGTCATAACTAAACTTTCACAGACCTAACATCCATTCAAAGGAGAGCAGAACATTCTTCATATATTAAAAAATGACGAAAAATTTAATCAGATAATAACAATAGCTGGACAATACAACGACGTTTTCAGGACCTTTAGAAAAAAAGTTTTATTGTTGACAGACACTAGGCATTATTTTCACTGCCAGATCTTGTGTTATACAAGGCATCGTGTCCTTGAAACAACAGCTAATCGACAAACAAATACAGCTCCTTTATCATCATACATATTTCTTCTTTCTGCAGCAATTTTAGGAATTCTGGTTAAACATAACAATGAAATTAAAGGGATTACAATTGAATACACTGAACATTTAATATCTCAATATGCTGATGATACATCATTAATTTTAGATTGTTCTCCCCAGTCCTTAGAAGCATCTCCGTATTCTACAAAAATATGCTGATATGTCAGGTCTTAATATCAACTTGGAAAAGATAAAGGTGGTGTTGATTTGAAAGAAAAAAATTTGTACGGATACAATGTGTGTCAAGTTGGGATCGGAATTTGGTTCCAGCAGATTTACATTATTAGGAATTATATTCTCTGTTAATATTGAAGAAATTGAAGAAGTTTAAGGAGATTATGAAAATGTGGAAAAATCAAATACTATCACCAATTGGTAAAATTGCTATTTATTAAATCTTTGATAATATCAAAATTGAATCATTTATTTTTAACATTACCACCCCCCACCCTCCAAAAAAAAAAGTTTTGACAAAATTTATTAATAATCTATTTGTTTTTAATTGGGAAAATATACCTGATAAAATTAGCAGAGAGATAAAGGTCTAGGTGGACTGAAAATGTTAAATGTGAAAAAAAATTACATCAAAGGGCTTAAACTTACTTGGATCCGAAGCATTTCAATTCAATTTCTAAAGTTGGG
>MJUU01069647.1:0-13325 GCA_002080025.1 Modiolus philippinarum | reverse complement strand
CATGTCTTTGGACTTCGATTTTTGTGGTCATCGCTTCCCTTGTTCCTTCGGTATTCTACTGCCGTTGTTTCTGAAAATGGCGATAGCTGCCATAGATACGGAAGGGGTGTTCAAATTGCTCTGAGTTGAATGAACTCATTTCTGTTATTGAAATGTTTAAAAGAAAAAGGAATAAGAAACGGAAAATGGGCGGAAAAATCAAAAAAGCTTAGAATCGGATGACATTTTACAGGAAGGTTATGTAGCAAGTGTGAAACTCATTTGAGCTCTTTAAATTTTCAAAATGGAGATTGTTGCTATAGATAAAAAAAGGAAGGAAATACAAAGTTCTCAGAGTTGGATGAAAATTAACTGCGGGTTGTCTAGCAAATAAAAAACTCATGTAAAAATGGAAAACAGGAAACACCTACAATGGCTGAAAATTATAATTACATGCCACAATCTGATATGGAACTACACATGAAGAACACGAATAAGACAAAAGACAACGATAGGAACTCGGGACAGTTGGACTTGGTACCTGCACTAGTAAAAGCTAGCGGTAGGGTTAAACCGGTTTATGGGTACCCAAACCTCCTCTTTATCTGTCCTGTTTCCCTATAGTATAATAAACATACTAATAAAGCCGAATACAGGTAGATTACTAACTCCATGACCACAATCTTGAAAGGAAAGAAAAAAAACAATACGCAATTTTGAAAGATGTGTCAAGGGTAATCGCCGCTAAAATGCCGGCTAGCTCAAGGAGCCTAGTCTGCTGGTAGAATACTGTCGCACTAAGATAAATCAAACTCAAAACTTCCCGAAGGGTTTGGTCAAGAATCATCATAAATTTCAGTAGACATCGGCAAAATCAGTGGGAGACCAGTGTGTGTGCAAAATTTCAGGGCATTAGGTCCAAAAGCCAATTTAACGGATGCAAGCAGAATATCTTTTCGATATCCCCTATTATGTGAAGAATGTAAGTTACGTCCCAGCTTTTCTGGACTTTTAATCAATTTCTGGCATTTTTGACAACATTTCCGTAAAAACTAGGATTAGAAATGCCCTTAGTAATAAGTTTTTTACGAGTAACGCCATATTTAGACATCAAATGTTCATATCTATTATAAAACTTCTTAAATGTATTCATATATATTTTTGAAATTTTAAAAGATAAAATGAATGGATATCTCGGAAACTAAAGAACTAAAAGTTCTCTAAATTGGACAAAATTTTGCATACAATTTGTTAAGAAAGTATAGAACTTATAGTGGGTATCAAATTTTAAAACAAAATTGCTGACGTTGGCATGATGGGAGTAGAAACAAATGGGAAATTTCAAAACCTCGAAACTATGAGTAACTTTGCAATTATATTGTGTGACATGTGGAAATTGACCCAAATGTAAATTATCCAAAAATGGCCCTTATCCTATGGAAATTCCAAAAAGGTAATATCAGAAATTCAGCAAGTGGTAATTATTTTTGAATTCAAAAACAGTTTTCGAGTTTTTAGTCGAATTAGAAAGAGAATTCCACGCTTCAGGTCCGCCAAAACAGAAACCCGCTTGGCATATTAGTTGTTTCTGTTTTTGAGACAATGAAATTGTCTGAAAATAAAAAACTTGTATCGTATGATTTTTATATTTTGATTTATGCACCAATAATACAAGAGAAGTGGGTGGTAAAGTATTTTTTTCGTTATTAATTTCGTTTATAATCCTACATTCCTTAAATTGTTTGCAAGCGGTGTTGTAAAAAAGTGTTCATCTAGAAATATTCTTGCAGCCTTTTTTTTAGCTAACCTAGCCTGAAATGCCATCACTTTGCATCTGTCGTCCGTATGTCCGTCAACGATTTCAAAAATCTTCTCTGAAAGTGCTTGGCCAATGGTAACAAAACTAGGCCTGAATCATAACCAGGGTATGCATTTTAAAATTTTGTTCGATTAGTCCAAAGAAGATCAAACAACATGGCTGCTGTTACTAAAAATACAAAATAAGGGTAAATTGCTGTTTTTGCAAATAAATTGAAAACCTTTACAAATATAAAAACTCAGGCAGAAGAAAAAATGATCAGCATGGCAAGATCTACACGCCTTGCAAAATTGATGAAAATCCGAAAATCTGTCTTTGGGTTATTGCCCTTTTTCTTAAAATTTTCAAAATTTTAAGATATTTTATTTTATTGGAAAAACTATAACAGATAGAAATCAACTTTTAGTTGCAAAAATGTTTAGCATACCTAGCTCAACCCACCTAGAAATTTTGAAGAAAATCTTTATACCAATGTAGGAGTTATTGCCCTTTATTTGTCAATTTTTTCATAATTTTATACATTTTGTCATATATTTTCAAAAACGTTTTGAGAGGAGGTTAAGGTTACATAGCAAAAGTGTCCAGCTTATCAAGAACTGCAATTTCTACATATGTTAAAAATGTTCCCATCTCAACTGGGGAATATTTAACACAGGACTGTATGGGATAATGTTGTTAATTGTTACTGCTTGAAAACCGTTTCATACATCAAGTCGATATTAAGTAGGCATGGCAGCATGATGGTCGTTATGCAAATGCAGGATTTTAGTATCAATCAAATTCAAAGATTGCCACCACTGCAGATCTCAGTTACATCGTCCTTAATCGTCTGTCAAACTCGTGAAAGGAGAAAAGGCGAAAACGCGAAATGGTCGCATCTGGCCACCATATTTTGCGTTATCTGTATATATTTTCATCGGAGCACAATCATCGCTTATAATGAGTATTCATGTTTTTTCCTCCTCGTCATATCACTGAGATTAGTCACTGGGACTTGCCCTCAATACGGCATCTTGAACGGCTTGAAAATTCAGTGTTTGGATATTGTATGGAACCTTATGAATCTCTACATTACATGCCAAAATAGGATGATAGCAATTAAAGTTTTTTTTTACAATTGGGATTGTCACGGTAATAATAGATAATAATAAAAAAACAAGTCGTTCACATTTACAATATTTTAATCGGCTGTCATCAATTTCAATCGTTTTTGCTGTACTAAATATATAAAATGTGATTTAGATCTTATAGAAAGAGGTGGTCTCAAGAAGATAAAAAGAGACGATTTAGTGTGAACAGTTGTGATCGATTGTGATCGGTTCAAGTGCTTAGAAATCAGCAAATTGAGACGATTACGGCTTTGATGCATGTGAACAGTTGGGATCGATTGCTATCGCTTGAAGTGCTTAAAAATCGGCAAGGGATCGGTTCTAATGAGAACGTCATACCCTCGTTGAGATCGCTTGTAATCGTGTAAGTTGTTTTAAATGTAAGCATAAACGGGTTTTAAAAGAATCAATCTTAATCGAAATCGATTGAATCTAGTTTAAATGTGAACATGATCTTAGTTTCAATTGAAATTCATAGAGTTTTAACGCAATGTTTTACAATAAAAACGAGATCGATTTTAGTATTGTGGTCCCGAGAATTTTTTTATTTTTACAAATTTCGCTGTCGAAAATTAAATATTTTTTACATTTTGACGAGGTTTCATTCATTTTGCGTCTTAGAAAATTCTCAATCTGTAGTACGTCATTTAACCTTGAAGTTTCAAGAAAATATTTTTTAATTCCGAATCTAGAAAAATTATAATGCAAATCTCAATTGCCGTTAAATAAAGAATATATCCTTTCAAGTCGTCGATTATTAGTATCATAGAAATGGTTAAAGATTAAAAGTTCGAGCTTTAGCGAGAACTTTTATGTTTAACCCTTGAGACAGTAGAACTATGATAATCAACGACTTCCAAATGAAAGATTTTATTTCGCTAATTCTAAAATTAATGACATTTTCATGTGTTTTAGTTTCTACTCCGTCGTTGGCCTCTACAATACATACTGCGACGTCACCGGATATGAAATTTACATTGCATGGAGATCAACAAAAGCAAATCGATCATATGTGATTCAGATAAATAAACAATGTATGCTTTGAGTAAATTCTTTTTACATTGATGTATAATCGAAATAAATTTATTTAAGGTATATTTTGCTATTAGAAGAAAAGTTCGTGAGCTTTCCAATATCCAATGAAATCGCGAGATCAATCAACCCACACGTTGGAGAACACTTTGATCTCCCATGCTTTGAAATTGACAAGAACAACATATGAATTAGAAAAAGGTGTATCCCGCATCGCCCTAAAGTGGCTGATCCAAGCGTACCGAAAAAGGTTACTCCGCCTCTCTTCAGATATGCAAAGGACACCCATTGCTTAAAGAATAAACAATACAAAGATAAGAATCACATTACTTTATTACAAAATCAATATGTCACTCAAATGGGAAAAAATCGAAATAAAGCCCCATAAAATCATTTTTCATTTTTACAAAGGTTATCCATGTTTATATGTAAAGTACAAAATGCAAAAATGCAGCATAAAAAGTCAGGGAAAAGGAGTCAAATCTCGACATTTGATTTGATATTAGAATATGAATTTTTGTATATTATATCTACCGAAAAGGAAATTAAAGCTATAAAATATGTTAAAACAAGTACAAACAAACATGTCTTATTTCCAAATTTCAAGAGGGTTAACCGGCGAAAAAAAAAATCAACGACGCAACGATTTTCTGGAACAAACGCCAACCTCACAGTCCAATCAGGATAAGTAGACCAATCGAGACGGCAGAGCATTATGAGGGTATTGTTATCCTGATTTCGTTTCCCTTCAGAAGAAAGTAACACCACATGACAGACGACGAACTAGTAAGTTGTATAAGCGCTTAATTTTTAAATATATACTTCGCATACCAAATCAAAGCCAAATCAATGATTGCAGCAGACAAATCATGTTTATATTCATTTTTTGTATATTGTACTATATGCCCCTGAAGGGTTTACATGTTTCAGTTTCAATGTTAGTTCCATTTAAACATTCTACATTTTTTTTCTATTCATCTTTACGAAATGATTATTTAAGCCCAGTAAAACTTGTATGGGTGTGGGGGAGGGATGGTTAATAATATCGGAGCAATCGCAAGTTTCTCCCTATTTGCTCCGAGCGAGAATTTGGATGGTGCAAAGTACACGGCCTTCCCTTTATCATGAAGACATATACTGACAGGGTCGCTCCAAATATTTATTGCTAATTTAATTCAATGCATAGAGACTTGAGGATTTTCATAGTTTTGGATATATCCATGAAAATTGAAATTAGATATGTACAGGCGGTGTCGTGGTAACCAAAGCGAATAAAAAATCCGTGCAATATCGTCAGGCCTAAAAGAAATATCTGTGTTTCCGGTAACATGCTCTTCAAAATTAGGGTCGGTCGGTAGGCATATTTTTTTTATTTTTTCAAACTTTTTACCTAGACATATAGTGAGTTACTCCTGGACTTGAACAGTGCTTCTTTAAAAATTGCCAAAAAACTTTAAAGTAGGTACTTTAGCCCCTAAAATCTAGGGTCGGTCGGGTTACCGGAAACACAGATTTTTTTTAATTCTGCCTCAATGCATATACATAAATAAGATATATCCATTGAATGAAACTGTAGTCGGATATTTTCTAATGTTCTTTGGATTGCTTTTTGAGAGGAGTATTCCTCAAGTATTAAATCAACTAATAAAATAATGAGCATTAGAAACGGCGCGTGTCATTGTTGTTTCTTGTTCGTATTTGTTTTTGTTATTGCAGCACATGACAGTGAAGTACNAGTACATGTCAGTGTTACTACAGTACATATAGGTGTTACTAAAGTACATGTCAGTGTACAACAGTACATATCAGTGTTACTAAATACATGTCAGTTCACTACAGTAGATGTCAGTGTTTCTACAGTACATTTCAGTGTTACTAAAGTACATGTCAGTTTACTACAGTATATGTCAGTGTTACTAAAGCACATACCGTATAGCGGGTTATTTTCGTTGGTCAAAAATTTCGCGGATTTGTTCAGAAAATGTATGCCAAATATTTCAGCGTTTTAAATTTTCTCGGATTATCAAAGATCCTATATATATCGTAAGAATACATAAAATATTCGCGTAATTTGAGTCCATCCGCGAAAATACGCGAAAATTAAAACACCGCGAAAATTACCCACTATACGGTAATAGTTTACTACAGTACATGTCTGTGTTTACTACAGTATATCTCGGTGATGGTACATTACATGTCAGTGTGACTTAAGTACATGTCAGTTGACTAGAATACATGGCAGTGTTACTAAAGTACATGTCAGTTTATTACAGTACATGTCAATGTTACTACAGTACATGTCAATATTACTACATTACATGTCAATGTTACTACAGTACATGTCAGTGCTACTACAGTACATGTCAGCGTTACTACAGTACTTGTCAGGGTTACTACAGTACATGTCATTGTCACTTCTGTACATGTCAGTTTAATACAGAACATGTCAGTGTCACTTCAGTACGAAACTGGGCTACTACAGTATATGTCAGTTTGCTGCAGTATGTGCAAGTGTTCCTACAGAAAATGTCAGTGTTTCTACAGTACATGTCAGTGTTACTAAAAACAAAACTGGGTTACTACAGTACATGTCATTTTACTATAGCACATGTCAGTTTACTACAGTACGTATCAGTGTTATTAGAGTATATTTCAGTGTTACTACAGTACATGTCAGTGTTACTAAGTACATTTCAGTGTTACTACTGTGCATTTCACTGTTTATACAGTACTATAGCACATGTACATAGTTACATTGAAGTAACACTGATATGTACTGTAGTAAATGTGACATATACTGTAGTAACACTGACATGTACTGTAGTTAACTGACATGTACTTAAGTCACACTGACATGTTATGTACCAACACTGACGTGTACTTAAGTCACACTGACATGAACTGTACCAACACTGACATGAACTGTACCAACACTGACATGCACTTAAGTCACACTATCATGTCATGTACCAACACTGACATGTACTGTAGTAACACTGATATGTACTGTACTAAACTGACATGTACTTTAGCAACACTGATATGTACTGTAGTAACACTGATATTCACTGTAGTAATACTGAAATATACTCTTATATATATCACTTACTTGTAATGAAGTCAACTGACATGTACTTAAGTCACACTGACATACATTGTACCAACACTGGCATGTACTGTAGTAACACTGATATGTACTGTATTAAAACTGACTTATACTGTAGTAAACTGTTATGTATTGTTATAATACTTACATGTACTGTAGTAACACTGATATGTACTGTATTGAACCTGACTTAAACTCTACTAACACTGACATATATTGCAGTAACACTGACATGTACTGTAGTAACATTGACATGTACTGTAGTAACACTGACATGTACTGTAGTAACACTGATATGTACTGTTGTAAAATGACATGTACTTAAATGACACTGATTTGAACTTTAGTAACATTGACATAAAAAATAGTAACATTGACATGTAACATTTAACATTGACATGTAACATTTAACATTGACATGTACTGTTGTAATGTGACATCTATTTTAGAAACACTGACACGTACTGTAGTAGCACTGACATATACTGTAGTTACACTGATATGTACTGCAGTACACTGACATGTATTTAGTGACACTAATTATGTACTGTAGTTACATTCACATGTTATATAGTAACATTGACATGTACTGTAGTTACATTGACATGTACTGTAGTAAACTGACATGTACTATAGTAACACTGCCATGTACTGTAGTCAACTGACATGTACTTAAGTCACACTGACATTTAATGTACAGACACTAACATATATTGCAGTAACACTGACATGTACTGTAGTACTGTAGTAGCACTGATATATACTGATGTAAACCTGACATGTACTATAGTACACACACGTATCTTAGTTACACTGATATGTACTGTAGTAACATTGACATGGTCTGAGTTAATCCTTACATGCATATGGTCTCAGATATCCTCTTTAGTTCCTAAAATGCTGGGTTACAGAGTGCGTCAAAACTTTGTGCCTGCTTATGATATGGTTGATCAGATGTCATTATTGCAATGGTGGGATTATGTGAACAACTTTATTATTTTGAAACTTCAGTGGAGGAGCACGTGACCAGGAGCAGTTGTTTGTTTTCCATTAGAATCGGTCTAATGTGTCCTAATCTTTTACAATGAAGATACCTTTTCAATAAGATAGGAAATATTTTTAAATTATTTATTCAAGAAAATTGTTTACAAAATTATTAATTTAATTTTCATTAATATTATAACTAATGTGAAAGGGAAATCAATAAGACAAGGGAGACGGGTTCTGCTTGCTTGACTTTTCTGTTACATGTCCGGAGGAGTGTGTCTGGATATCATGATGCAGATGCATGATTGCCTTAATTACAATGGTTTTCAAGTTGGGGGTTGCATATTGTTTCCAATTATTATTGTTATTATTACTATTAAGTTTTGGTTGTTCATAAAAAAAAATAAATAATAAAAAAATTATAAATACATAAACCGAGTACCAGCGTATCCGGCGCAACCTTTTTACCAAACACGTGTGCCTCAGATATGGGTTAATTGATATAGGTCAACATTAGTGAGAGTGAAAACAAAAGAAAATCTTTCGAAGTGGGTCAAGAAAGCGTCCTTTGATCCCGATCATTTTAACAAAAATCATAAAATTGAACAATTAATAAAATGGATTAAAACCAAACAATAACAATAATGACCTTCAATCATCTTTGAAATACCATCAAGTATAAACACGGGTCAAATTGCTTGACTGCTGTGTAATGATTACTGTTACAGCTGTACTAGTTCTACACTTTAAATTATCTCAAATGCTTAAAATCTAAATTACTCTATTGGCAATTACTAAGCAAATATATAAAATAAGCTGTTGACTGTATTATCAGTTGGAAATAAATCGATACTAATTAGGAATGCCTATTAAAAAAATGGTTCAACATTACAATCACCAAAAACAAGTCAGCCTTCAACTGATTCAATCAAATGAGAAACGATCTTACAAAATTAGGACATTTTGGTATTAATCTATATTTACTATTAAAAACAAATGTCAAATTGAGAGGTTGGTGTACGGGCCCTATGTTTCACTCTCACGGGTGTTACGCTTATAACATTGTTTTAATCAACATGTATTAAAATGCCATTTATTATATTAAGTATTTTCTGTAAGATCATCTTTAACAAAAGAAAGTTTTACAGATTATATTTAATACAAACAACCATTATTGCTAACATTTCTTGCAATTTTATATATATACTTTTTTACAATTGTTTTCAACTTAAAAAAATGAGATGTTTTTATACAGTTAAAGTTATAAGATCCTAGTCACATCTGTTTTGTTACGTTTTTACTTGAAGTTTTAAAATTTTCAATAAACATATAAAGCAAGTTATTTTTAAAGTTTTTCAGTTACTATAATGAATTGGACAGTGTATTCTTGTGCAATAAAAAAGAATCTTTATTCTATTAGGTTATGACTCTGTTGTCAGGTTGTTGCCATTGTCTGTACATAAATTGGTCCAATGCAATACATTTTAATAGCTTCAGCTAACCAATTTTTAATATGAACAGAATGATTCTTGCAAAAAAAAGAAATACTAATACTACTAATATTACAATCCAATCCATTTGTTAAAAAAAGGGTTCTTAGCTCACCTGATTCAAAGATTGCCACCATGAAGCATTCGTCGTTGTCATCCATCATAAACTTTTCTTATTTTCATCTCCTTTGAAAGCACGGCCAATTTGGACCAAACTTGGCAGGGATGGTCCTTGGGTGGTTCCCTTTCAAAATTATATCCGATATCCCTTCCCGCTAAAAATGTTTAGCATGTCAAGGGCTGTCATCTTATGCAGTAGTGACAAGAATCAGGCCACAGTGACCTAGATATATGGTAAGAGTTTAAGTGACAGCTCATATGTCATGTACTATTAGAGATGGGATCAAACAATTTTACATGCAGATGTCTTTGAGGGAAAAGGATTTAATTTCATGGTCCACTGACACTGATTGAATTTAGGTCAGAGTTCATATCTTGGGTACTATAAGAGATGGTATCATGTTATCTTGCATGCATATGTCTCTAAGAAAGAAAACAAAATAAAACAAGAGTTTGTTTGTCACTGTGACCTACATTTCATGGTTCAATGATTGCTTAAAGTTAAGGTCAGAGCTTATATTTCGTGTACTATAAAAGTGCAATAACACATTTCCAAGACATACACTCTACTTGACCCAATTTTGCGGCGAATTGATGCTTTGCATCAATTTTTAACCTGTTTTATTTTGTGAGAATGAAAGTAAATGTAAGATACAAATAAAAAAAAAGTTAACTTATTCATTACAGTAGGTTGTTAGCTGTTTGTTTTGGTCACATGACACACAGCATGGACGGTATAAATAGCATGCTCTACAAATGGTGCGAAAATGGATGTAAGTGTTCGGTGTATTTTATATCGAAAGGTAATCCTTAATGATATCCTTTTTTATTGCTAAATCCAAACTGTTTGTGAAGGGCTTTCAGGCTAGCATAGTGGCTATACTGGTTCATACCGTATAGGTTGCGGGGGAACTTGTGTATTGGCACTGTTTTTGCAAATTTTAGGGTATTTTTTTCAACTTTTGCAAATGTTTCCACGGAAACATACAACGCATATATATTGCCAGAATGACACAGATTTCTATGCAATTTAAAGTATTTGTTCCAATGATTCCAAAGAGGTATAGGTTTATATCTGTCATTTCACACTTTTTCAGTAAAACTTTGCCAACAATGATGTGAATCTTTGAAAAACAGACACATGAGAAAAATCAAAGCTAAACGGTTACATGAGACTTATACTGTACTTCACTGCCATGTGCTGCAATAACAAAAACAAATACGAACAAGAAACAACAATTAAACGCGTCGTTTCTAATGCTCATTATTTTATTAGACTATTTTATCCTTGTGGTATACTCCACTCAAAAAGTAATCCAAAGAACATAAAAAAATATCCGACTATAGTTTTATCCAATGGATATATCTTATTTTACTACATGCATTGGCGATATTACACTGATTTTTTACTCGCTATGGTTACCACGACCCCGCCTGTACACATCTAACTTCAATTTCTACGGATATATTTAAAAAACTATGAAATTCCTCAAGTCTTTATTCATTAAATTAAAAATATATTTTGGGCGACCCTGTCAGTATATGTCCTTGTGATAAAGGAAACGCGGTGTACTTTGCACCATCCAAATTCTTGCTCGGAGCAAATTGGGAAAAACTTACGTTTGCTCCGAGATTATAATTCATCCCTCCTCCCACACGCATATACGTATACTGGGCTTAAATAATCATTTCGTACAGATGAATAAATAAACGTAGAATGTTTAAAGGGAACTCGGATGCCCCCTCCCCCACAGTGAAACTGAAATGCGTAAATCCTTTAAAGGCATATAAGTACAATATACATAAAATGAATATAAACATGATTTGTCTGCTGCAGTCACTGGTTTGGCTTTGGTTTGGTATGCGAAGTATATATTTAAAAATTAAGCGCTAATACAACTTACCAACTCGTAGTCTGTCATGTGGTATGTCTTTCTGCTGAAGGGAAACAAAATTAGGATAACAATACCCTTATAATGATCTGCCGTCTCGATTGGTCTACATGTCCTGATTGGACTGTGAGGTTGGCGTTTGTTCCAGAAAATCGTCGCATCGTTTTTTTTTTGTCTCGCCCGTGACGAAAGTCGCGGAAAGCGAGACATAGGCGTGCAAAGTATGACGACGGCGACGGTGACGGCGTTAACTTTTACTAAATACAGGATATTTAAAAAAAACCGTTGATGTAGGAACATCATATTTGGTCCAGTGGTAGTACTAATCAAGTGCTACCTGACGGACATAACGTCATGTGACCTTGACCTCACTTTCACGGTCTAGTGGCCACGTTAAGTTTTTCTCCTTAAGTCCATTTCTCACTAACTAGAAGTGGTAGGTTGATAATATTTGGTATGTAGGTTGGTTTTTAGTAGCACATGTCAGCCTGGCAGGTTACTTTTGTCCTTGACCTCAATTTCACGGTCTAGTGGCCACGTTAAGTTTTCTGCTTAAGTCCATTTCTCAATAACTAGAAGTGGTAGGTTGATAATATTTGGTATGTGGGTTGGTCTTAGGAAGTACATGCCAGTCTGACAGGTGACTTTTGTCCTTGACCTCAATTTCACGGTCTAGTGGTCACGTTAAGTTTTCTGCTTAAGTCCATTTCTCAATAACTAGAAGTGGTAGGTTGATAATATTTGGTATGTAGGTTGGTCTTGGGTAGTACATATCTTTCTGGCAGGTAACTTTCGTCCTTGACCTCAATTTCACAGTCTAGTGAACACTTTTCTGATTAGTTCACTTAGATTTCACATCAATTTAGAGGCAAGCAGAGACATCTTTTAGGGTCTTCATTTGTTTTTTGCCAGTTAACCCTCTTGAAGTTTTAAAATAAGACATGTATGTGCGTACTTCTTTTAACATATTTTATAACTTTTAATTGCCTTTCCGGTAGATATAATATAAAAAATTCATATTCTAATATCAAATTAAATGTCGAGATTTAACTCCTTTTCCCTGACTGTTAATGCTGTATTTTAACGTTTTCTACTTTACATATAAACATGGATATTAAATGATTTTATTGAGCATATTAATTTTTTAATTAGCTAATATGATTCTTATCTTATATTGTTTACCATTAAAACAATTGATTTATTATGCATATCTGAAGAGAGGCGGAGGAAACCTTTACAGGACGATGGGGTCAGCCACTTAATCAGCGCGAAGGTGGGATAAATCTTTAACGGCAATCAAGATTTGCATTATCATTTTTCTGGATTAGGAATTATTTTCTTGAAACTTCAAGGTAAATTCACGTACTACAGATTTAGAAATTCCTAGGAAGCAAAATGAATGAAACCTCGTCGAAATGTAAAACATATTTAATTTTCGAGAGCGAAATTTGTAAAAATTTAAAAAATGTTCTTGTTAAGGGAGTACGAGCCTCAGATTTCAGAAGCATTCTATATCCTCAGGTTTTATCCATTCAAACAGTGCAAATTTATTTTGCACATGGATCACATTTTCTTGGTCATAAGTCACTTTAAAATACATAAAATAGACTGTGTATAAAAATTTAATCAACTTCTAATTATAATTTCATATATTTAAAGGCCCATAAACATCTTATGCAAATTGAAGGAAAACTCAAGAGATTTTGACGTCTTATATCTCAAAAATTCCCACATGGATTTTCAAAAAATTTTGCTCAAGTTGTTCCATTAGTAGTGCTCTTCAAAACAAAA
>MJUU01069643.1:59012-82829 GCA_002080025.1 Modiolus philippinarum | reverse complement strand
TTTCGGCCATTGTAGGTGTTTCCTGTTATCTTTTTTATTCCATTTTACTGCTCAATAACTTATGGAATTTTGGGCATACAGAGCAATATCGCTGAACAATATGTCAGAAATCATTTGGACGGAAGGATAATTTAGATCGTCACATGTTAAGGCACCGTGATGGATTATTATTCCAATGCAATGATTGTGGTGTACTGTTTTCGAGAGAAGATAATTTACATCGTCATAGTGAACAAAAGCATACAAAGATTGGACGTGGATTGAAACCACAAACTGCTAAGTATGATCAGCATGTTCCTAAAAAAAATTGACCAAAGAAGACGATCCAGAACAATTATATGACTTACGTGTACTATCCACCCAACGCATGTCAAAATTCAACACACAGACGACACGTTACAAGGTGTCCTTTGAGGAAATAGAAGTGGAAGATCTGCCAAAAATACTGAGCACATTGCGACTACTATTAGGATCTGTTATCAGTAATATTACTGAATTCATGCAATCATCAGATCTAGTACGATTTTCAGTTCAATGTCCTGAGTTGGATTTTCCGATCACCATACCTTTCATGAAGGTCTCTCAATTAACAGTTGACACATTATTGCACGAAATAGAGAGAGTTTTACAATCATACGAACAGTTTGTACTTGATGACTCTCTTGAAATCGAAATAACTCACGTTGAGCTTCCGACTGGTGGTATGAAGAATAGATATGTCGATTTAGAGCGGCTTTTAAAAAGCAAAAAATGCATTATTCGCATACAAAATAAGGACAGTATATGTTGCGCAAGGGCATTGGTGACTGCAAGAGCAAAACTGGAAAAGCCCGATGAATGGAACAGCATTCGACGTGGTTATAAAATACAAGAGAAGTTAGCGGTGGAATTGCACAGATTTGCAAATGTACCCCATGGAGAAATGTGGAATTGAGGAAATCAAACAATTTCAATCAGTAATGACAGATTACCAAATACACGTCGTTTCGAAAGAACATTTCAACGATATAATATACCAAGGACCTGAGGCTGCGAAAAAATATACCTGTACTATCACAATATTCACTATGATGTCATTAACAGTATGCCGGCTTTCATGAGTCGCAATTATTATTGTCATACATGTCAAAAAGGATATCAGAGAGGAGATAGGTTAAATGCACATGTGAAACGGTCAATTAATATCAACATATCCTGAACAAACCATTATCACAAGTACAGCCATTTACTACAACATTTCAGGACGACACAATACAGACTTTCGTAATTCTTGTGCCTATAAGAATTTAGTTAGTGACCAGGATTATTACAAATAACAAACTGACAACCTATCATACACGTAATTAGTACATGTCCAATTAAAAGATGATTCATCATGTACTGTATTTTAATTACTGAATGGTACATTGATTAGTACAATTACCTATTGACCTCTGTTAAAAATTCCCTCCTCTGGATTTTAACATTGACCCTATGGGAGAACCAGCGACTATACTGACCTGGATGACTACTGATACATGTGCATAACAAATTGAAACCAATTGAAAATTCAGAAGAGTTCCGCAAAATTTAAAATGACTGATTAACAATTATTTTTTCTGCTTTACTAACTACTTCAGTTTTACCAAAAAATTGCATTTGTTTAAAATCCAAATCATTTTCAACCTGACCAGCGAATAACATTAAATTGTCTCCTCATGTAATTACAGATTTAGTACATACACAACTGAAAAAGCCGGTCATTAATAATTAGAAGAACAAACCGATGTAAATGGATCTTCCAAAATTTTCTCAACACTGAAGGATAGTTTCCGTAATTGAAGTCCAGCGTTGAGAGCACAAAATTCATAACCACTCTGAAAAAATGAAAATGTATTTGTATTACACTAAATTTTGACTAATTTAAATTCACATTTATGTTGTGTGCAAATTTATTCAACAAATACGTGTAATATAGTTAAAATAATAACAATATGACAAGTTATGTCATAAGGCCAAAGGCTCGTTTATTATATTATGAAATTACATAACTCTAGTTGATATCCACCGATATACAATTCTTTCTCGTTATGAAAACTATAAGTATAGTACTCTATTTAGAATGTGATAGTAAATTAACTTTCTTTTTATTACACGCTTATTTTTATTTCGATCTGGTTATTTGGTTTAGGTATTTTTGTATATCTTTGTTGTGGAGTTATAGTTTTTATATTATATCTGGTCTGGTCTCGGATTGTACACATTTTTGGCTGCATTGCACATGTCCATTTACATTTAACACTGTGATGTTTCCGAATTTATGTTGTTTGTACAAAGCTGAACAAAATCAACTAAAGATTAAATCCAAACAGATGTTCAATGTAAACATACAAACACCACTAAAATGCAGATTTTGAATACACTTGGATTCCGCACTGGCAAATTAATGTGACCATTTTTTAAAAAATACTTGAAGTTTTTGAAGAACTGAATTTTACATTGTTGTTGTCAAAAGACAACGACAAAGATCTAAAAATTTAACATTTAAAAACATAAACCATACATATCTGGCAATTTAAGTATTTATTCACGATCTTACTTTTCATATATATTTCAATTTTATTTGCAGTGAAAATTCATAATGTTTGAACATGTTGAACCGTTACATTCATCGTTATAAACTTATTTTTCAAAAATGTAAAACAAACGAGCGAATAGATATTCTGCACATACATTGAGATCCACAGGCGATTAGTAAAAAAAAATTATATGTCCTGTAATAAGTTCATAACAATCTTATATACTTGCTACTGGATTTGGTTTCCTATTTCGATATTTTTGGAAATGAGTATTTTTTTTCAGGACTACTTTTGGATTATAGCTTTCCATATTATTTGATTCTAATGCTGCTGATGAGAGGTTACTCCTTGAAACACGTGTACAGCATAACAAAATTTACTGTTTTTATACAACTTCGGCATTTTTTACAAAAGTGATTTTTGAATTGTTAGATATTGTACTTCTTTTCGATATTCGAGAATATTTTCATGTATTATAATTTGATACCTTTAATAATTATTTATATTACAAGGATAGCAAATAGCCCAAAGACTACCAAATTGTCATCCTCAAATATTTGAAATATTTGACCCTTACTTCAACTATATTCATCAACAATGCAATCGTCGCTTCTTCCTCTGATTTCTGTAAATATGGCTGATTATATGTAAGAGACATAAAAGCAGTCGTCCATGATACATTGAAAATATTACTAAAGTCCTCGGCAAGCTTTGTAGAAGTGTTTCTGTCTGTATAAATTGCGTTTGGTCCACCCTCTTTAATTTCCCGACTCGCAGATTTGCTCAGTCTAAACAAAAGTATAATCAGTACAATTTGGTGACTTGAACACAAAACTAATAGTTTTGTAATCATACCAGGTATTAGCATGTTTGCGAAAATATATTGCCTCATATACTAGTAAAAATGCATGAAAAAAATCATTTTCTCGCACCACAAATGAAATGTCGATCGTAAACAGTTTGTGGTCTCAAGAATTTGATCGCATTTTTTATTTTGATTGATTGAAATACAATTTGACATCAAGCTCGTATCATATGATTGCCTGTCATTGTGGCGTCGTCCAGCCGTAGTTCTGTAGTTGACAGTACTTAAAAGAACGAACAAAAAATAATAAGTTTTTTCGGAGCTTCTCTACATTCTATCAGGTTAAGCATAGGTATTGTTATAATCCATTTAATAAAGTTCAAGATGTATCATAACTTATAAGGATGTAACTTTTTGCACTGAATTGGATCAGCTTTCTCCAGTTCTTGACTGGTACCAGAATATTTCTTTTCGTTCTGTTTGCTCCATTGTTGATGGCCATTAAATAATGCAAACAATTTGGACAAGTCTATCTATTCCAATTTTGGGATATTACACATTGTTTTTAGTTTTTACTTTGTATATTTCCTTGTGTCATCTTCCAACTTATGGCCTATATTTACTATGTTTACCTACAAGTTAACTTTGGTCATTGCAAAACATATATATTTTTCCATTGATCTAACCCGAATAATCTCAGGCCCTCTCCGTATCTGATTCTCTCAACTTTCGAGGAGTGATCAAAGTGAAACGAAATATAACGACTGGATTATTTGGATTACCATTGATCTTTTAAAGAGGCAGTATAGTAACTATTGTTCAACAATAGTAAGATCGGACTCGCTATTGTACCGGAAGATTACGCAATGTTATAGTTAACTGCGCATGTCTTGTCAAACAAGAGTAATAGTCCACTCGACTCTTGTCGAACTATACTTAAAGTGTGATGTAACAGACTGATCTTTCGATGGATTTCATTGGTCACTCATTATTCTGATCCGGATTTCCCTCGTATGGACCAAAACAATAGTTGTTGATCGAACTGCCTCATAGTAAAATCATGTACATACTTACCTGTCCCTCAGATCATTTATGACTTTGTTACATTCATTGACCTCTCCTTGAAGTTTACCGATTAGAGCATTCTGTAAAGAAATTTTACTGTCAGATGCCTGATACATAGGCTGAGGATAATATATAACTCCATTGATCCGTATTGTTGCATCTGGAACCTCTCTGGTTGATTGTGTTCTCCTTGTATCTGTACTCCGTGGGGTAAAATAGTCGAGGCTCCTCCGAGGACTGGTTAATTCATGTATAGATTTATTACTACGATGACTATATATGTCAGCCATTGATTTATCATTGCGAGGACTTGATATTTCTGTGGTTGTTATGGCTGGTCCTTTCTGAAAACATACAGAATATGAAAATACATGACTTAACATTGGTCTCCGAATAACCTTTTGACGTCATGGAACAATCAAGATTTGAATTATGACGTCATATTTTGCTCCTGTGATGTAGACATTGCGGGAACCTGTATGAAATAAAACGCAATGGCGGACCAAAGTGTAAAATTTATGATAATTTTAGTGCTTAAAATTCACGTAATAAGCAAAAGTAACTCCTGTACATTATAGCTGGAAACGAAAGAACTCCAAAACATTCCTTCTATTAGCTGTACGATAAATAAGAAGCACAAACCCCTTTTGAGATTTCTCAAGGCAGCGGATAATACGAAAACAAGAGAAGAGGGGAATGACAAAGGAAAACTTAACAGAACAAGACATTAGATAAATGTTTATCAGACCTTCTAAATAATAAGTAAATAAGAACACATACCGTTAACTTGATATAGTGCTCCTTTATGTGATTGAGAAGAGTAAACTCCTGCATAGCTTTGTGTTGTATCTGCATTCTATATTTCAAGTAGGACTCGTTAAGAAGTTTATAAAGCCTACTTTCAGGGAATCCCTCGGAGTCTAAAATCGGATTAACCTCTTCTCTCAGATTATGTCTTTCAACCAAATATCTATACTGAAATGAAAACGTCATGCAAGGTAAATGTTTGGACGATGATGACAGGAAAGATCTATCCTAATGTTGCAACTCATATCGGTCTAAGCGTTTAATTTTTGTCTCTTACATTTGTTTGTCAAAATTTTGGTCTACATTCCTTTTTTTGAAAATAGAATATACGTATAGGACAAATAAAAGACTTATTTCACGTTTACCATACCAGAATATTCAAATGTTTACAGAATTTTCTGTGTATATGTGATTACCATCAAAAAGAACTAGGACGAAGACAAATGGTATGAAAAGGATTTGATCTTGTATATTAAATATGTATCTTCACTTTTATGCTTCCATATTTTTTGTTGCGACAATAGCTGTGAATTCACTGCATCAAACACAGGCTTTCAGTAATAACATCATCAAACATATGCTTTCAGTAATAACTAGACTTAAAAAAAACTCTTAAATTAAAAGTTTGTCTTCCATAAGTACACTTAAACATAATATAGATCATAGCAATCTGACAAAATCTGAAAACCAGAGGCTCCCAGGAGCCTGTATCACTCACCTGGCTTTCAGTTGCCACAATCAAGGTAACATTGTAAGTTATACAGTTGATCTTCAGTTTCTCAAACTTTCGTAGCTCAAACACCTCCAATATCTTGAACTGTTTTTAAAGTCTGATCATGTTTTACTATGTTTCTTTGTTGGGCTTTTTTGACAAAAAACGTTCTTGCTAAGGACCACTTTCGACACCAGTTTAAAGTCGAGATGTCATTTTGTAAATGGCAGTCAACAAAAAATATTCAACATCAGTTTTGAAGTTGCAACATCATTATCTACTTGGAAATCAAATTTCATTGAAATCGGACAATGTTAACTTTTCCGCCTTTTTTGGCGGTCATTTTAAAAATGGCGGTCGACGAACAATTTTTAACATCAGTTTTGAAGTTACGACATCAAGACCAATTTGGAAACCAAATGTCATTGAAATCGGACAATGTTGAATTTTCCCGCCTTTTTTGGCGGCCATTTTGGAAATGGCGGTCAAGGAACAATTTTCAACATCAGTTTTGAAGTCGCCACAGCATGGCAAACATTTCATCAATTTACACTTAACCTTCATCTTCTATAGTTTTGGAAATAAAAGATAAAAATACGAAAAATTAAAAAATTCGGTGAAAAAAGGGATATAACACCTACAAGGATTTATGGATTTTCCTAAAAATTTCAGGATGGGTAGATCTTGATATGCTGAACATTTTTGCAATTTACACTTGACCTCTATCTGTTACACTTTTTGAAATAAAAAATAAAAATGCAAAAAATTTCAAAATTTAAACGGAAAAAGGGCTTTAACTCCGAGATGGGTTTTCAGATTTTCTTCAAAATTGCACAGTGGATAGATCTCATCATGCTGATCATTTATACACCATGTCAGATTTTTGATATCTGTAACGGTTTTCGAGTTATTAGCCAAAAACTGCAATTTACCCCTATGTTCTATTTTTAGCAATGGCGGTCATGTTGTTCGACAGAGGGACAAACTGAACATCAGTTTGAGAAGCCATACCCTGATGATGATTCAGGCCAAGTTTGGTTACATTTAGACTAGTGGTTTCAGAGGAGAAGATTTTGAAATTGTTGACAGACAGACAGACAGACGGACGACGGAAGCATAGTGATGGCAAAAGCTCACATGGCCTTTTAGGCCAGGTGAGCTAAAAAGGAAATTGTTCGGAGGTTGTAAATGACTAAATACCGATCGAATTAACTATTAATTTATTTTCTACATATGATCATTTCGACAACTTAAGTCCCCTCAGTGATTATAAAATCTGTTCATTTGGAATTTCTAACTGATAGAGAAATAATAAATACAAAAATGATCTAAATGAAGAGCCAAAAGCAGCATAGGACAGAGCTTTGCATATTCCCTAGTTTTCAACAATTTACAAAAATTAAGATATTGCAAGTTTTCAAATCAAATCAGCTTGCAACAGGGTAATCAACTGAATTTAATGTTTCTAGAAATCTTTATTGTGTATCTTAACCTTTAAGGAGTTTGACTATTGTATACCATATTAGGATCTCTCTGTGCCAATTCTTTGTCCATTCTTAGAAGATCGTAATATTCCTTCACAGCCTGGGCGAACATCCTGGTCTCTATAGGATACCGAAGCACCTGCTCTATACCGGGTCTAGATTTACATCCAATCGGAACTCTGATGGACGTCATTATCACCACATTTCACCTGTATATAAAAGAACAATCGGATTTCTTGAAATTTGGTCTGTTTTTTCCTCTATTACTGATAATCGAACTACTTTGTACAATATAATTTTCCTTATGCCTTAGGAATTAGCGACATACTATCTATCCGTTCAGGCAGCACCTGTTTTCTCTGCATTATCATTTTACCATCTGATCAGATTGCGAGATTTGCAATATTGGAAGAGCCACCGATTTCAAAATGAAATACAGAACGTCTTAAAGACTTTGCAACAAGAATAATGTTGTCTCTATCAAATGTTTTAAATGCAATAGTTTGAACTTGCAGTTGCTTTTACTTTGTATGGACATCAACCATCGCAAAGTTAAATGCGGTGTATTTTGGTATGAGGTTGCAATGAGTGGAACTGTTTGTTGATACAGAATTCACAAGATCAAACAATTTGCAGACTGTATATATTATTTATATATATTAAAATGTTGTAAATAATCATTAAAATATATTTAATGAAAGAAAATAAACGCCTACCTGTATATTATTTTATCAATATTCTCAATTACACCTATTGTTTAATTTTATTATTATATTATTTCAAATGCTTTACACGGTACAGTTATTTCGATCGAAATTATGTACAAAAATATTCCGATTCCAATTGTAATTTATTTCATTTCGATTAAATATATTTAAATAATATTTCTTGTGACTTAAAGTGTTAGAATTTGGGTGCCGTTGGCTCATATCAGTCCGTTCTAATTTTATTTAATATGTAACTACTTCGACGAAATAAAATAATTTTTTACTTGTTGATGCCTTGTTTTCATCTTCCTAAGCTGCAAAATTGTCATTGAGGTAACTACAGGAATGAGAAATAAGAACAAGCCATACCTACCCTTGGGATATAATACCTGCTAAACTGTGAATATCAAGTTCACATGTTAAATACTAGTATTCTCTTAATCTAGCATTTATATGTTACCCGAAATCGTTCATGATATCAGTTATAATTTCCCAACCTCGTCGGCATCTCTCTCAGCGACAATCAAACTACATAGATAAATATCTCATCCAGGTTCCACTTTTATTGACAGCAATACCGTTCACACATTATTCACCTGCTCATTACCAGCTTAGGTGAAGAAAGATTTTTGTGATAGTTCACTATGACTCCGTATATAATAAAGATTTTGCCTTTATATTGCTAAGACGTCAGATACATTTAATTAAATTATGATGATTATTGTAGAAATATCACCAACGCAAGAATATTTATTTAACTAAGCAGGAAATTGTAAAAATTTTATGTATTTGTACTACCTTTGCCGTGGATTTTAATGGGAAATAACATGTCAATGACCAACCATAATTAATGACCTTTACCTTTAACTTAACATTTAGGAAACTGGAGCCTGATAGAAATCTCAGACAGAACTTTCTTATTTTGTTTTATGTAATATTTATATACATGCTCAAAAACTTTAATAAAATGGTAAGTCACCTTTCATCTTTTTTTTTCTATCAGACTTTGAAAGCTATACCAAAATTACTGTTTGTCACCAACATTTACAAAGATATATAGGAAACTCTGAGATCATGCCTATTGTTCACCTTCCAAATAGAATAACTTGGTTAACAAAAATAAAGATATTCCAATGCTTACATAAAGACAACACATATTGATATAGGTAAGCAACAAAAAGACCAAAAAGAGGACAACAACCACTGAACACTCATTATGTCAACTGCAACAAAACTTGGCATAATAAAACTAAAAGATGTGAATACTATAAATTGGTGGTCAGAATGACATTTGGAAATCACAAAAATTAAAGAGGTATGGCAACTTTACCGTGAATCTATTTGGATCCTTGCAATATCTTAATTTTTGTAATTTTTTTGTTGAAAATGAGGAGTATCTCACTCATGCGAAGCTCTGTCCTTAGCTGATTTTTGGCTTTACATTTAGATCATATTGGTTATTTGTTCTCTATCATTTTTTAACATATTTGAGCAAATCGTCTTCCAAACGTTTAGATTTTATCTGCACTGAAAAGACATAAATTGTCGAAAAGCGCATATGCAGAAAATAAATTAACAGTAACTTTGGTATTTAGTTATATGTTACCACTGGGTCGATGCCTCTGCTGGTGGACTGTTAGTCCCCGAGGGTATTCACCAGCCCAGTAGTCAGTATGCGGTGTTGACCCGAAAGCAGATTCTATTTGGAACCTAGCAATATCTAAATTTTTGTAAATTTTATTGAAAAAGAGAGTATCTCATAACATATTTTACTGGCTGTGTGACGGGTGCCATACATGGAGCAGATCATGCTTACCCTTCCGGAGCACCTGATGATACCTCAGTTTTTATAGGGGGTTCACACTGCTAGTGTTTTAGTCTTGTGACGTTCTTGTTCATTTTTGTTAATTTGTTATGTCTTTGTCATACTGTCTCAATTCGTGTTGCTGTGAATTGCCGTGATTTTGGATTTATGATTTTAGAATTTCCCGTTTCCTCGTTCTTGCTTCGGTATTCGTTTGCCGATGTACCCCTCATGCAAAGCTCTGTCCTTAGCTGATTTTTGGCTTTACATCATATTGGTTATTTGTTCTCTATCAGTTTTTGAGTATCTTTGAGTCAAAGGTCTTCCAAACGTTTAGATTTCATCTGCACTGAAGAATAATAAGCTGTCGAAATGCGCATATGCAGAAAATAATTTCACAGTAACTTCGGTATTTAGTTATTTGTTACCACTGGGTTAATGCCTCTGCTGATGGACTGTTCGTCCCCAAAGGTATTTATCAGCCAAGTAGTCATTACTTCGGTGCTGACCCGAAAGCCGATTCTATTTTGAACCTTGCAATATCTTAAGCTTCTTAAATTTTGTTTAAAATAAGGAGTATCTCCCTCATGCAAAGCTCTGTCCTTAGCTGATTTTTATGCCCCGCCTACGATAGTAGGGGGCATTTAGTGTTCGGTGTATCCGTCTGTCCGTCCGTTCGTCCGTCTAAAGTCAGGTTTACCCTGCGGTTTAAGTTTTTTTCTGTGAAGGATGTATGCTATTATCATGAAACTTTAGGTGAATACTCATTAGGTTGTGAATAAACAAAAATCATAATAAAAATTTATCCAAGCCACGAACTTCATGCTTCACTGATCATGGAAAAAGGGGGGTATTCTGAAGTTTACCCTTAGGTTGAAGTTTTTTTCTGTGAAGGATGTATGCTATTATCATGAAACTTTGCATAAATACTCGTTAGGTTGTGAATAAACGAAAATCATAATAAAAATTTATTCAAGCCACCAACTTCATGCTTCACTGAACATGGAACAAAGGGGGGTTTACTGAGGTTTACCCTTAGGTTGAAGTTTTTTTAGCTCACCTGGCTATGCCAGGGTGAGCTTTTGCCATCACTTGGCGTCCGGCGTCCGTCGTCCGTCCGTCCGGCGTAAACTTTTCATTCAAAGATCTTCTCCTCTGAAACCACTGGGCCAATTGGAACCAAACTTGGTCACAATAGTCCTTGGGAGGTCCCCTTTAAAAATTGTATCCGGCATGTCCGTACCTAATCCAAGATGGCCGCCAGCGGGGAACATAGTTTTAACATTGGACCCTATGGGAAAACACATTCAAAGATCTTCTTCTCAGAAACTACCAGCCCAATTATAACCAAACTTAGTCACAATGGTCCTTAGATGGTCCCATCCAAAAAAGGTATCCGGCAGGTCCGTACATAATCCAAGATGGCCGCGAGCGAGGAACATAGTTTTAACATAGGACCCAATGGGAAGACATTCAAAGATCTTCTTCTCAGAAACTACCAGTCCAATTATAACCAAACTTAGTCACAATGGTCCTTAGATGGTCCCATCCAAAAAAGGTATCCGGCAGGTCTGTACCTAATCCAAGATGGCCGCCAGCAGGGAACATAGTTTTAACATTGGACCCTATGGGAAAGACATTCAAAGATCTTCTTCTAAGAAACTACCAGTCCAATTATAACCAAACTTAGTCACAATGGTATTTAGATGGTCCCTTCCAAAAAAGGTATCTGACAGTTCAGTACCTAATCCAAGATGGCAGCCAGCGGGGAACATAGTTTTAACATTGGACCCTTTGGGTAAACACATTCAAAGATCTTCTCAGAAACAACAGTCCAATTATAACCAAACTTAGTCACAATGGTCCTTAGATGGTCCCTTCCAAAAAAGGTATCCGGCAGGTCCGTACCTAATCCAAGATTGCCGTCAGCGGGGAATATAGTTTTAACATTGGACCCTATGGGTAAACATATTCAAAGATCTTCTTCTCAGAAACTACCTGTCCAATTATAACAAAACTTAGTCACAATGGTCCTTAAATGGTCCCTTCCAAAAAAAGGTATCCAGCAGGTCCGTACCTCATCCAAGATGGCCGCCAGCGGGGAACATAGTTTTAACATTGGACCCTATGGAAAAGACATTCAAAGATCATCTCAGAAACTACCAGTTTAATTATAACCAAACTTAGTCACAATGGTCCTTAGATGGTCCCTTCCAAAAAAGGTATCCGACAGGTCCGTACCTAATCCAAGTTGGCCGCCAGCTGGGAACATAGTTTAACATTGGACCCTATGGAAAAGACATTCAAAGATCTTCTCCTCAGAAACTCCCTGTCCAATTATAACCAAACTTACTCAAAATGGCCCTTAGATGGTCCCTTCCAAAAAAGGTATCCGGCAGGTCCGTACCTAATCCAAGATGGCTGCCAGCGGGGAACATAGTTTTAACATTGGACCCTATGGAAAAGACATTCAAAGATCTTCTTCTCAGAAACTACCTGTCCAATTATAACCAAACTTAGTCACAATGGTCCTAAGATGGTCCCTTCCAAAAAAGGTATCCAACAGATCCGTACCTAATCCAAGATGGCTACCAGCGGGGAACATAGTTTTAACATTTGACCCTAACATTGGACCCTATGGAATATAACATTCAAAGATCTTCTTCTCAGAAACTACTAGTCCAATTAGAACCAATCTAAGCCACAATGATCCTTAGGTGGTCCCACCCAAAAAATGTATCTGGTAGGTCCATGCCTCATCCAAAATGGCCCCCATCTGGAACAAAGTTTTTACATTGGCCCTATTGATTTTAAGGGGAACCTCTGCCCAAATTTTTGAATTTTTATTTGAAAAGTGGTCTGCATGTTTTAATTTCAGCACTATGTATTACTTTAATTATAAGGAGAACCCCTGCCCAAATTTTTTTTGAATGGTGTTCTGTTATGGGTTGTAATGGATGGTGGATCTTTCGGTTGCCATGGAAACCAAACAAGAATACTGTAATTTTAGAAAAAAAAGTATTCTGCTAAATGTTATTTTTCATTTTTCCTATTGGAAATGCCTTTTATCTATGGCAGCCATGGTCCAGGTGAGCGATACAGGCTCTTGAGAGCCTCTTGTTTGTGTGAAGGATGTATGCTATTATCATGAAACTTTATATAAATACTCATTCGGGTATAATTAAACAAAAATCATAATAAAAATTTATCCTTTCTACCAACTTCATGCTTCACTGATCATTGAAAAAAGAGGGTAGTATGAAGTTTACATTTAGGTTGAAGTTTTTTTTTCTGTGAAGAATATATGCTATTATCATGAAACTTTATATAAATACACATTAGGGTATGATTAAAGAAAAATAAAAATTTACCCATGCCACCAACATCAGGCCTCACTGATCATGGAGAAAGGGGATGGTTTGGGGTTTATCCATAGGATTAAGTTTTTTTCTGTGAAGGATGTAAGCTATTATCATTAAACACCCATTAAATTTAATACTCATTGGGTATAATTAAACAGAAATCATCATAAAAATATATCCATGCAACCAACTTCATGCCTGATCACGAAATAAAGCATTCTCTTATCCGGAAATCCGGGCACTTTACCTGTGGAGGAGGTGAAAAAGTCCACATTTCTCTATATATCTAAGTAACTTCAACTTTCAGTTATTCATTCATTTTTCAAGATATTTAAATGAAACTCGGTATATGCATTTGGCACATTAATATAAACATCATATATCCGAATTTCAAGATCATAGTTATTATAACACCGAATCTATTGCAATTTAAAATATTGATTTTTTACATAGACTATAACTGTAAACATCGATAGCGTCACCTCCTATGATCGAAATCGACTGATCTGATTGGTCAATTCAGCTTTGTGATGTCACACCGGATAAGAGAATTGTTCAAAATAGTTTTGAGGCGGGGCATTGTGTCCGTTAGATACATTTTCTTGTTCGTTTTACATTTAGATCATATTGGTTATTTGTTCTTTATCAGTTTTTGAACATCTTTAAGTCCATGGTCTTCTAAACGTTTAGATTTTATCTGCACTGAAGAGACATAAATTGTCGAAATGCGCATATACAGAATCATAATTCTCAGTAACTTGGTATTTAGTTATTTGTATCATCATACGAAATTGCTCATGCATTAAATCCTCCCCGAAAAGGTTTTAATGTCCTCTGTTATATACATTATTATAACAAAATCAATTCAAATGCATTTTAATACTTTTAAATAATAAAATTATCAGCTAATTAACTTGTCATCTAAATGCAACTTAAGCAGATGTATAGTACATCCAGGAATAATTAAACTAAACTTTGCCATATTGAAGGTAAATGTTTATATACTCATTACAAAATTGGTTCTGGATTTTGGTGTCTTTCCAATAGTACCATTTTCCAAAAACCTATAAAAATAGCTAAAAGGGACATAAAAGGCTATTTTCAGCAATGTTCGACAGCTAATATATCAGAAAACATACAAAAAAGGCAAACATTAATTTTATTCCTAGGAAAAGCACTAACAAGAGACCACCTTACACAATTTTCGAAAACATCTGAGCATATGTTCAAAATAACCAAACATAGGAATTAAATGCACTGCTAAATGACCCCACTTCTTTTAAAGTATGATTTGCATCTGTATAGGATGTTCCCATAGAAAATTACACCATTACTGAAATTTCAAAGACCATACATGTCTCCCCAAAGGAAATCTCTTTACGGACTACGCACTGCAAGAGAGACAAATTCGAGTCTTAAATAACATTGAATGGATACAGAGTAAATATCCATGAGACGACTTCTCTATAAATGCATAGTAAAACTCAGCAACCGTAACAATATAAGGTGACATAAATATGACCCGAATCCAACATAAAACGTGAAATGACAAAACCAGCGATAAAGCAAAACATCCACTATGAGGAAAAAGATTGTTTGAACAGGCTGACATTTCCTGCCGATATTCAAGATATCAAGAAGTCAGTTAAAAATGCATTAATTTTTTCGCTATTTGAAATAAAAACAACTAATCGCTCCAGTACTAGTGTCTGTTAAACCAACAAAGAAACTATCAAATATTTATTACGTAGTTTTTCAATCCATCTCAATTGAGAACACTGAAACAAAAACATATTCCTCGCTGGCGGCCATCTTTGCTATGGTGGAAACCTGAAGAACAACTTTAGTAGGGACCACCAAACGACTATAATCGCCAAGTTTGTTTCCTGTTGACTTGTTTCTGAATAAAAGATCTTTAAAAGTTTCCCACTAGAGTCCATGTTAAACTATGTTCCTCACTGGCGAATACCTTCAAAACAACATCGGGACCAAGTAAAAGCATATTTTACAATGACATCGTGAATTCTATTTTTGAAGGATTTATTCGGATTAACAAACAGCATTAAAAATGATCTATGTTGGCTTGAAGAACCTTTAAAATCTGTAAAACAAAATATTAAGTATAATGTGTATAGGCATATCTAATTAACAACATATACTGAAAGTTTATATGGAATGTGACAGAAAATTTTGAAGAAGTCGCAGGTTAACAAACTGAATTAACAACTGAGCTATTTTGTCTCAGTGACCCTCTTAAATCTGTAGAAGTCAAAATTCAAGTATCAGGTGTACAATTTTATCAGGTGAACAACATATCCTGTAAGTTTGGTTGTAATATGTCTTACATCTTTGAGGAAATTCTAGATTAACAAACTGAATTAACAAAAGAGCTATGTTGGGTCTGTGAACCTTTAAAATCTACAAACACAAAATTTTAAGTATCACATGCACAACTACATCAGATGAACAAAATATCCTTCATGTTTGGTTGGAATCTGACTTATAGGTATGATGGCGTTGTGTATTAACAAATTAGATTATCAAATGAGCGATTTTGGCTCTGTGAACCTCAAAAATCTGTAAAACCAAAATTCTAAGTATCAGGTGCACAACAACACCAAGGGAACGACATATCCTGTAAGTTTGGTCGGAATCAGACTAGCAGTTTTGAAGGAGTTGCAGATACAAAAACCAGAATTAAAAATGAGCTATTTTGGCTCGGTTAAACTTTAAAATCTATAAAATTAAAACTTTAGATATCACATGCACAACTACATCAGGTGAATAACCTATCCTGCATGTTTGGTTCGAATCCGACTAATAGTTATGATGGAGTTGTTGATTAACAAACCAGATCAAAAAATAAGCTATTTGGGCCTGTGAACCTCTAAAATCTGTAAAACTATAATTCTTAGTGTCAGGTGCACAATGACACCAGGTGAACGACATATCCTGAAAGTTTGGTCGGAATCGGACTAGCAGTTTTGAAGGTTTTGCGGATACAAAAACCAGATCAACAAAAGAGCTATTTTGGCTCGGTGAACATCTAAAATCTGTAAAAACAAAATTCTAAATATCAGATTCACAACTACACCAGGGCAATGACATATCCTGAAAGTTTGGCTGAAATTAGAAACGCAGTTTTTGAGGAGTTGCGAATACCAAAACCGACAGACGACGCAGGACAACGCAGGACGACGACGAAAGACGACAGATAGCAATCCTTATGTGACGACTCTGCTTACAGCAGGCGACACAATTTACAAAACAACATATACTGAAAGTTTGGTTGGAATTTGACAGACAGATTTGAAGGAGTCCAAATTAACAAACAGAATTAACAAACGAGCCATTTTGGCTCAGTGAACTCTAAAATCTGTAAAATCAAAATTTTAAGTATCGGGTTCACAATTATATCAGGTGAACAACATATCCTGGAACTTTGGTTGGAATATGACTTACAGCTTTGAATTAGTTCCAGATTAACAAACTGAACTGACAGATGAGCTCTTTGGCTCCATAAACCTCTTAAAATTCTAAGCATCGGGAGCACAACTACACAAGGTGAACAACATATCCTACAAGTTTTGATGGAATCTGAATATATTCATGTTGGAGTAGTGGAGTAACAAACCAGATTAACAGACGAGTTATTTTGGCTCTGAGAACCTCTCTAATCTGTTAAACCCAAAATTCTAAGCATCCGATGCACAACTACACAAAGTGAACAACATATCCTGAAAGATTGGTTGGAATTGGACACACAGTTTTGACGGAGTTCCGGATACAAAAATCAACAGACAACACAGGATGACGCAGAACGACGACGGATAGTAATCCCTATGTGTCTACTCTTACAGCAGGCGACACAAAAACTTTTCTGTAGGGGCCATTTAAAGACTATTCTGACTGTTATTAGTAACGACAGAGAAGAAAATTCTGGAGATTTTCCAATAGGATCCAATATTATACTGTGTTCGTCTCTGGTAGTCATCTTTCATAAGATGTGAACGTAAAAACATTTTTGGAGGGACCGCCTTGAAACTATTGTAGCCAAGTTGGCTCCAATTGGTCCAGCAGTTTCAGAGAAAAGGATCTTTGGATGAAAAATTAACGCTAGATGGACGATACTCAACCGAAATTTTTTTTTGCCTCCAACATATTCAAATATTTTACCTTAATTATCTAAAAAAAAACTATTCCAAAATGTGACAAATACAGAAGACCTCTTTTTTAAAGCGTGTAAGTAAAATGAATTGTTTTATTTAAATACGTATACACTCTAACGAATATTTTTGCAGGCAAATTTTGTATTTCGTGACAAAAATAAATAATGGGCTAGAGAAAGGGGAGGTTTAAGTACCCATAAACTAGTTTAACCCTACCGCTAGCTTTTGCTAGTGCTGGCAACAAGTCCGGCTATCCGAGTTCCTTTAGTTATTTATGTTTGTCTATAGTCTATTTTATATTTTGTAGTGCTGTTCTCTTGTGGGTTGTGGCTTGTGATTGTAATTTTCGGCCATTGTAGGTGTTTCCTGTTATCTTGTCTTAGTAATGATCAGATTGTGCGTGAAGACGACTAATAATTTTACTGTTACATCTTCTCTCTGACTGAACAGTTCCAAATGAATTCATAAATGCGGGTAGGTACACTGCAATTTTTTACTTTTTTTCATTTTTGTATTTTGAATTTTTCTTACAGTTTCTTTTACTAAGTAGTCAAAATCATAATTCCTATTTATAAATTTATACCCCCTCCCAAAAAGGAAATCGAATATCTTTATCGACAGCAAAATACCTAATACTGTGTTGTAAAGCAGCCATGCTTGTAAAATACTCAACTAAATTTTTCTTGCAATAAAATAGTACATCCTGTTATAATTTTACTTTTTTCCGATAGGAGAATCATCAGTCAGGTCATGAATATAAGCAACGCCCTCTTGTTTTCAATTGGTATTTTTTCATGTCACAGGTAATCTATAGTACTTCGCACTGCTTAGTGTTCGAAAGTTTATTTTTTTAACTGTAAAGTATATGCTGTAAATATAACATTGTCAAAGTAAAAACTCAGTTAAATAAGAAATACTAAAAAAACAGTAAATTTTAATTCTGCAGATGACCATTTCGACAACTTATGACATCTCAGTGCAGATCATAAACAGAAAGATATATAAAACCTGGCAGAAAACAAATAACAAACAAGATCTAAATGAAAAGCCAATTCAGCTTAGGGTACAGCTATTCATGAGGAGGAACTTACTAATTTCAAACATATATGTATTTATCTAAAATTGCAAAAATGAAATCAGTTTTTGGGTTGGTAAATATTCCTTGGACTACGTGTAAACCAGTATGGCAAAGATGATGTTCTGCATGTTTATCTAAAATTTATAATATCATTAAAATACAGAAAATATATCATGTCAAGATTTTCTTAACGTTTTAGAAACCACATTGAACACGCCAAAACTCCGATATCACACATCTTTAGTTATGGTGAATCAGAATAAAGCTTTCTATCAATTTCAAGTTTAACATTAATAAACAATGATGACGTCACATTTACAAACAAGAGGCTCTCAAGAGCCTGTATCGCTCACCTGGGCCATAGCTGACACAATATGTCAAAATAAGCCCAATGTTTAAGGGTCTCATTTTCAAGTTTGTTGATAGACATAGATGTTATTTGATTCAAAATTAAACTATGTTCCCCATCGGCAGCTATTTTTGATGGGGCATGGACCGACTGTCATCTTTCTTCAAGAAGACCATCTAAGGATCATTGTGCCTCACTTTGGCTTAGTATTTTCAGAAGAGATCTTTGAATGGGGTCCAAGGTTAAACAATGTTCCCCGCTGACTGCCATCTAGGATGCTATGCGGACATGCCGGACACATTTTATGAAGGGGACCAAGTAAGGACCATTGTGATCAAGTATGTTTCCAATTGGCCATGTACTTTCAGAGGAGAAGATCTTTGAATATGTTTCCCTATAGGGTCCAATGTTAAAACCACCTTCCCCACTGGTGGCCACCTAAGGACCATTGTGACTAAATTTCAGAAGATTTTTTGCAATATTGTTCAATTTTCGACACAGTTCCCAGGGTGGCGGCCATCTTGGACGAAGTGCAGACTTGCTGGACACAATTTTTAAATGGGACCACCCAAGGACTATTGCGACCAAGTTTGGTTCCAATTGCCGCAGTGGTTTCAGAGAAGAAGATCTTTGAATGATTTCCTATAGGGTCCAATGATAAAACCGTGTTCCCCGCTGGCGGCCATCTTGGATATGATACGAACTTGCAACACATTTTTTAAAAAGGGGCCACCTAAGGACCATTTTGACCAAGTTTGGTTCCAATTGGCCCAGTAGTTTCAGAGGAGAAGATCTTTGAATGTAGGGTCCAGCGGTTTAAGAGAAGATGTTTAAAGAATTTGTGACGGACCAACCATGGACACAGTGATCACAAAATCCTACCATGACAGAGTCAGGTCATCAATGAATTCAATGCATGCTAAGAAGCCTAATTGCTCTTTAATTATTAAACATGACATGATATATTGCTCTTCAGTGCCTGACCATATACATTAATATATACCAAATGTATTTAAATGTGAAATAAGTATAGATTAAGGAAGTATTTTTGCAAAAAATTGTAAAAATTTGTACAAAAACACTTTTTTTGCTCTTGATTATGTAATAAACAATTTTTTTAAATAAAGTGATAGCAGGGAATTTCTTTAAAAATTAAAAGAGAAAAGTAAACCCAAGAAGATTTGAAAACAGAATTTGAAGGGAAATAACCCATAACCATCATATATGGCATTGAACAAACTTTTTTGTGTGAAAAACAGTCAATGACGTCTACATAGGCATTTGGATTTTCTTAAAAATTTCAGAGTATGTAAATCTTGATATGCTGATCATTTTTCCAATAAACACTTCACCTCTATCTGTTACAGTTTTTGAAATACAAAAATAAAATATGCATACATTTTGAAAATTTTATGGAAAAAGGGCTGTAACTCTGAGACGGATTTTCCTCACTTCCATCAATACGAAAATTTACCTAGCGATTTATAGAAATTTACTGCTTTATCAAAATTCTAACCCCTTAAAAATACTACGGCGTCATTCCGTGTATGGCACTCGGTGGATGTCCATAGTACTAAATTTGGCTTCCTTTTTCGATATTTTTGGTAATGAGTACTTCTTTGTTTACAATTTTCGATAATGGCTTTCCATATAGTTTGATTTTAATGCTGCTGATGAGAGGTTACTCCTTGAAACACTTGTACAGCATAAGTAAATTTACAGTTCATTTTTGCAACTTAGTTATTATTTGTATTTTTTCCGATTTTCTTCAAAATTGCAGGGCAGATAGATCTTAGCATTCTCACCGTGATCAATACAACATGTGGGGACGGTGATTGGTAGCGTACGGGGACGGTGATTTTGAAGCGGGCAGAGTCATGTAGGTTGGCTTTTTCGGGTAGATTCTAACAGATGTTGCAATAATTGGTCATTGATGTAATTTTAATGGAACATTAGGATTATTTACGAATTTATGTAGCCTAGTTTCCATGCTCAATTCGCCCTGGAAGTATGCAAACACTTAACGAATGTACAAGAGGGTAGGGAATCTAGACAACGGAACCTACTTTTTCGCTTGTTTTCATGCATTCTACGTCTATTAAAGCTATCTTTTTTACTCCAGCAAATGTAAAAGAACGAGAGAGGTTTCATGTATCGCTAGAATATCTCAAAAGCATGATGAAAGGTTGTTTTCAACGAAAATGTAATGTTGCGTATGGGGACGAAGATCACAGCATCGCATGAGGACGGAGATTTATTTTTGTATTTTAAATTCATGCAGAAATGAGACCTTAGGTGATGGATTTTGTTCAACAATTCCCCTATTTTTCACGTTTTTTTTTGCCCTAAAAGATATGCAATGCAATTTTCAAATGGCGGAAATAGCTTGTAGTCGGTAAACTGTTAGCCAGACCCCAAAAAACATATAATTAGATAAGCCCTGAAGTTACATATACATCAAAAATATATGATAGAAATGGTGAGTTTTTGGACACTTATAATCTCCGGGTGAATTCCGGGTTTTGATCTCTGTTGTTAAGACACGTTGGTCAACGACGGTTAGGAGCCAAGTCCTTCTTTGACGTTTGACAAATTCAAGTATAATACTGTCACATATATTCAAATGACGAAATGCCTTTCAAATATCTCCTTGATAGAGGAAGTAATATTAAGTCACTAAAGCCATCATTATTATCTGCCTGTAGTCGTTAATGCCTTCAAGTTTCGGAAAAAAGATAAATATAGAATGTAAATATGACAAAGTTAAAAACTTTAAAAAAAAGTAATAAACAAAAATAAAAAATAAAATCCAAGAGCTTATATCATTCACCGTGGCTGATATAGGCAGTTCAACTTACCTAAAATGTTTAAGGATCTCAATTTCAAGTATGTCAATATAGACCTCAAAGTCATATGGTCTAGTGTTAAACTGTTTCCCACTAGTAGACAGTATGGATGTGATACACACCTATACTTGTCAAATATTTTGAAGTGGACCATATAAGACTCTTGTGTCTAAGTAGGTTTTAAGCGGCCACGTCGAAGTTCAGATAAAAAGCTCTTTAAATCGTTTATCCATAAGATCCAATGTCAAACTAAGCAGCCTGTTGTCGACTATGTTGGATGAGATGCAGACTTGCCAGACCAATTTTAAAAGTGACCTAGGAAGGATTAGGGTCTTAAGGTTTCGTTCAAATTGGTTCTTTGGCGTCAGTAGAGAGATCAAGGAATTCCTTCCAATAGGATTCAATGTTTAACTTTGTTTTCCATTAGCAGCCATCTTAGATGAAATAGTGATTTTCCGGACACATTTTGGAAAAGGACCAACTAAGGACATTGTGAGTTTTGTGTTCCAATATGGCATGCAGTTTCATGGGCCTTGAGTGTGTTCTCCCAAAGTTTATTCTCCCTTTCCCAATTTTTGATTCAGTATGCGTTTGCCGTTGCATATTAATACTGGGTTTATTTCATTTTTAGTCACCTCAGTATATATCAGGATATTTTCACTTTAATTCATATTAAGTCTTTCTTTTTTTTTAATTTTTGAGAATCCACATGATTCACTCCATTGTAGAGTATACTTTATCACTATATATCTTTAGGCCATCTTTGACTACAGTAAGTAATGAAGTAGAAAGGGGTTTGTTGTGTATCTTTGTATGTTACTTAGGTACCCAATTAGATACACTGCAGGTTGTTGTTTTCTACATTCAAATTGATATCTCAAGAAGACAATTATGATTTGCTATTGTTTAGTATGTCCTTCCTTGGTACGTCGGAGAGTTTGTATGTGGGGCTGCCAAATGAACTATCAATGTCATCTCTTTCATTAAGCAGTCAATGTAGTGCCTTTTAATGGCGTTTTTTGCAATCATCATATTCCAAACAAAAAAGTGTGAAAAAGTTTGGTTTCAGACAGACTAGAGGATCTTTGATTTCTCCTCTAATGTCCAATGTTAAAACTTTGTCCTGCTGGATGTTATCTTGCATATGATGTATATTTATTGATTTAAATGTCGAAGTGGTTTCAAAGTAGAAGATCTTTTAAAAAAATAACAAAATATACTAAATATCCTGTAAATTTAGTTTCTGCATATAGCCATTTCGGCAACTTACGTCTCTTCAGTACAGATAATTTTGGAAGACCACAAACCAAAAATTTGTAAAATCTGATAAGTAAGAATAACCAAAACGATCTAAATGGAATGCCAATATCAACTAATGACAGAGCTATGCAAGAGATAAATACTCCTTAGTTTTAAGCAATTTTCTAAAATTTATATATTGCAAGTTTTCAGATAAAATTGGATTTCACGTCAGCGCCTGATTTGTTGAATACCCTCTGGAACTAACAGTCAGTCAGCAGTGGCATCGTCTATAAATGTATTTTCTCACAGGGACAAATGCAAAACTAAGTTCGCCACTGTTGTAACGGTACTGTGTTTTCTATCGGCTGTCATTTTGGATAAGATACACACGTGCCGCACATTATTTATAAAGGGGACTTGGTCGTCTTGATTTATAGACACTCTTTACAAAGGTACCCCTCAGAAACGAGCGTGACCAAGTTTTCGCCAAGTACGAAAGGTCCGAGATGTTTGAATGAATTTCCAATTAGAGTCTTCCCCATCATATTCAATGTAAAACTGTATACCCTGCTTGCAGCCATCTTGAATGAGATGCGGAAATAACGGACACTTCTTGTAAGGGGGACTATACCCAAAGACCATTCTGACCAAGTTTTCTTTCAATTAATACAGTGGTTTCTTTGATGTTTTAATAAAAAGCTTGCGACGGACGGAGGGCTAACGCATAGTGTTGGTAATTAAGCTCACCCAGGCTATGCTAGGTGGACTAAATACTCCATATCCTTTAAAGTAGTGGGGTTAGAGGAAGATCATTTTATTTTCATGGGGG
>MJUU01069643.1:25650-58892 GCA_002080025.1 Modiolus philippinarum | reverse complement strand
AATTCGTTCTTTCGAAGTCTTAAGCATTAAAACTCTAGGACAAAAATGCGTTACGTTGGAAGTCTAAATGTAGTAACACTCTAGGGGGAAATGCTGTTCGTTGAGACTTAAATTTCGTGATTTTACCAAACCACGAAATCCACGAAAATTGGATCAATACGAACAATAGTACTTTCACAGTATTCTAATCTCACTGGTCATGACAATAAATTGATTAATTTTGATTTGAAGAAAAAAGTCTTTGTTGCAAATGCAAATAAATAATTAGATGTGACATTTGGTGAAAATAAATAGGACATTAGCCCATTTGTCGGGAAACAAATAAAGTGACCGGGCAACGGATGACAGTGATTGAAAGAACAACGTGCTAGTTAATTGTTCTTCAGAGAAATTCTCATATGGATATACTATCATACTTTCAAATTTTTGCATTTTATATTTCTTTTGTGTGTTATCCTAATGTTATTCTGGCCAGCTGTTTGTAGTGTCCATATCTCACCATTTGCATAGGACATTAGTGCTTTTACACTCAAACCGGTGCAAGGGCCATCTTCAACTTATTATGAGGTTTGAGAAATCTCATTATTGAAGGCCTCATATTGACTTCAAGACAAAAAAAAAAAACGCCCCAAAAAAGCCGTTGTTCCATTGCGTGGTTACGTATTTGTAGAGACTTTGTCTAATGTGTGTTTACACCATATTGTTTCATTGTCTATTGTCCATTTTTGTCTCAAATGAAGTGGCTAGGGTATGTGAATCCTTCGGTTATACCTTAATCTCATGCCATTCTCCGAATATTTTTGACCAATGACTTGACTGAAATTTTCTTGGAATGCAGCTTGGTTACCATAACACTTTAGTGGTCTAAATTTGTGGCCATTGTCAATAACGTAGCGAGTATCATAAAGTATTCTAGACACCTTTCACATCAATTCACATTATTAACTCGAATTTAATTTCATGAAAACTTTAAAGATGTTTAAATTGTTGAACATAATCTTCCAATTAAGGTCTTATATCTAAAGAAAATGGAATACAAAAAAAAAAAATAATAATAATAATCTCCGTCCCCATACGATGCCTTGATCTTCGTCCCCATACGCAACATTACATTTTCGTTGAAAACAACCTTTTATTATGCTTTTGAGATATTCTGATGATACATGAAACCTCTCTCATTCTATCACATTTGCTGGAATAAAAATGACAGGTTCAATAGACGTAGAATGCATAAAAACAATCGAAAAAGTAGGTGCCGTTGTCTAGATCCGCTGCCCCTTTGTACATTCGTTAAGTGTTTGCATATTTCCAGGGCGTATTGAGCGTGGAAACTAGACTAAATCAATTCGTAAATAATTCTAATGTTCAGTTAAAACTACATCAATGACCAATTATTACAAAATCTATTAGAATCTATCCGAAAAAGTCAACCTATATTACTCTGCCCGCTTCAAAATCACCGTCCCCGTACGCTACCAATCACCGTCCCCACATGTTGTATTGATCACGGTGATTCTGAACAATTTTACCCTATGTCAGATTTTTGATATCTGCAACGGTTTTTGAGTTATTTGCCAAAAACAGCAATTTACCCCTATGTTCTGTTTTTAGTAGCAGCGGCCATGTTGTTTATTCCCCAGGCTAACCGAACACATTTTTTAAACTACATACCCTGGTGACGACCCAAGCCAAGTTTGTATTAAATTGGCCCAGTGGTTTCAGAGGAGAAGATTTTTGGAAAAAAAAGTTTACGACGGACAGACGGACGGACAGACGACGGACACCAAGTGATGGCAAAAGCTCACCCTGGCATAGCCAGGTGAGCTAAAAAACTGCTCCACATAATGAATTGCTTTTGAAATATAGGCTCACAAAGCATTATATTCTTGAAAAGTCCATGCATCTTGAATAAAATCAGGTGAAAAAATTTAAACAATATCGAAGAAAAAAGCACTATTATTGCAGGGATTCGATACATGTTCATATAATACTTTATCATTATTTCATGTAGAATAGAATTATACTAGTAAATACAATATCAAATGAAAAACACTCAAATGTATCCATATGATTCTTTAGGGTAACATATAATGCTGTAATCAAACACAAAGAATAAAAAAACACATATTTTTGAAATACCCGTTCTCAGTGACAATATTGACAAATATAGTACTACTAGTAATAAAATTTTATAAAATAACATAAAAGTATATAATATTCATTTTACTCCAGTTCAGATACTAGCACATTATTTTTTGCCCTTTGTTGGCATCAGCAACAATCTTTCACCTTAAAAAATGAACAGAGTTCAAATTTAATAAAAATTAAATATCTATGAATTTTCATAAGTAAGTACATTTGTATTAATCAATTTTTGACAAATGTGAATTATAAAGCAGCTCACAATCATTCAATTTTTGGACAATTACTTGGACTTTTTTGGACTTTGTGTGTAAAGTTGACACACGAGGAATTGTAATCATATGTCAAGTGCTGCTTGTACATACGCTTGTCAACATGAAAACTTGTTCGTCAACAATTGCTGATATTCTTTATTAAAAGAAGCTCATTGTTCTTTTTCATTTTTATGTATATCCACTTTATTGGGAATTCTAGTGATGACATTTATAAAAAAAATGTCAGTCCTTTATGAATGCACCTTTTTACTTAAATTTTTAATTTAAATAATATCAAGATAAAAAAAAACTGCATATTGCTGTTTACTCATCACAATTACATTATGCATGATCTAATTCAGATATTAGCAATACCAGTTTGCACAATGTGAAACTGCTTTAGACTAAACAAAAATCTACACAATGTGAAATAAACGACTAAAATACAAAAAAAAATTAAGACATATATCAACATGTGACTTCTAAAACACAGCCCTTAATTACAATAATAAATATATATTTACTTGTACATGTACATATTAAATAACTAAGATATTTTCCGTGTGTTATTTTTTCCTAACTACAATGGCATAGCATAACCTTTGTGCATTACAGCTCCATTTTTATGAATAAGAACTGCAGGCCAGACGGCCATTTTGACTTGTTTTCCTTTCTTGCCGTATTCTTTGTACAATTCACTGTCAAATTTGTCCTTCTCCTCTGGCCAACATAAATGCATAGGAGGATCTTGAACAGTCATAAGCCATATTGTTTCAACACATTTATCAGCATAAGCTTCAACAGAAGGCAAAATTTTTGTCTTTAACGTCGGATCTGTGTTCAACACCTTCTCTTTGAAGTGCTACAAGGAAACATAAAAAAATTTTCTGATTAATAAGATAACTTTTTCTATCAGATTCCTACTATTACACTGTTTTAAATTTCATAATTTCGGTATTTCGTTATTCATTACCACTGGCCGATGCCTCTGCTGGTGGACTGTTAGTTCCCAAGGGTATTCATCAACCCAGTAGTAAGTATTTCGGTGCTGACCCGAACACCGATTGTACTGAAACTTGCAATATCTCAATTTTACAAAATTACAAAATTTTGTTCAAAACTAAGGAATATCTCCCTCATGCATAGCTCTTTCCTTAGCTGAATTTTGGCTTTTCTATTTAGATCCTTTTGGTTATTTGTTCTCCGTCAGCTTCAACATGACTTCAAAATGTATTGGTTTTGATCTGCACTTATGAGACATAAGTTGTCGAAATGCGCATATGCAGAAAATAAATTAACAGTAACTTCGGTATTTTGTTATTTGTCAAACACAAATTCGTCCCATTTACTCCCGGGGGGGCACTTCCATTATAAATGGTAGTATATTTGTGCCGCAAAACAGGGTCGTTTTTTTACAAATGCCCTGTCATGATCAGGGTTGTTTTTTCACCCCTGTCAAGAACAGGGTTATCTTTTTCATAATTTTTCTATTTTGAAACTATTAATCGTGCATTAAATTTTGAAGTGTACAACTCTAATCTTTGTCCAATGTTGGAAATGAAAATGTATTTTAATTTTTCGGTAGTAAACATTATTGGTCTGTTCACTATGGTTGAGACCAAACAACATTTAGTCATTGACAAGATAACATGTATGTCATTGACAGGGTATGATTTTCGAACTCATTTATCTCGATCATTATCAAGTCATTAGCAGGGTTACTTTTTAACGCTAAATGTCACTGACAGGATAAGATTTTCAAAATTTCAGGGTCATGAACAGGGTCTGGTTTGACATCATAATTGGCACATATATACCCATTTTTTGATAAAGTACCTCCCCCGGGCATTTACTATTCTACATCTGAAAAAAATCAGCTGTATCCACGGCTATATTGATCTAAATTTATAATTGAAATTAAAGTTAAAACCATACTGAAACAACTTCGGGAGTGTACAATTTCTGAGTGTAAGATGATCAACTGATATTTACCCGACAGGCATTTATAACGCACTCGTCAAAATTCTGTCTTCGTCTTCTTTTCAATTCATTGATCACAATTTCTGGTAACTGTGCTGATAACTTAGGTTTTGAAGAATCGGCTGCCTGAAATTTGACCAAAATCCATTGTAATTCATCATAGTTTTCGCAAAACAGCAAGATACTAACATAGGGGCCGTCTTGAACTTGCTATGAGGTATGAGTAAAACTCATTGTTGAAGGCCTCATGGTGACTTCAAGATGAAGAACAACAATAAAAGCGTTGTTCCATTGCTAATTATTACCATGTATTTGTAGAGACTTTGTCTCATTTGCATTTACTCCATATCCCATCATTGTTAATACTCTAATTACCAAAAAAGAAAGTTTAATCCATCACAATACTAAATGGAAAATAAAACAAACATCATTTTGTTATACATGTATTTTATCATTTAGAAGATATTGGAAATTAAAATTGCCTGCCACTTAGACCTTCCACTTAGCTACAGCTTCCACATAACACCAAACATAGCTTTTAGGCAGCATTACATTTCACAAACGTTTACAATAAAGTGACTTTATTAAACCATCAAGTAAAATCCCTTTTTGTTCAGACCAATTTTTTTTTCAATTCTATATTTTTTGCAAAATTCCTTTAAAGTACTGGGACTGCTCTATTAAGTGATATTTAAATAATGCACAACTATCATTTTACAGTATAATCAGCGTAAAATAAAGTTATCCATACTATATTTGTTTTAGTTTTTGGAATGATTTCATGGGAAAGTTCCTGTATAGCCATTCCAGTAGAATGAGGCCCCAGAGCATTGTTCACTTGGTCCATGGCAGATATAGGCAGTTCGTTAAAGGGTCTAAGTGACGCTGAAATCTTTATGGCATACCTAGCAGTCATCTTGGATTACCTGCAAACCTGCGGGTAATTTTTTGAAGATTAAAAACACAAAACCTTTTGTGATTAGGCTTGTAGTGTCAAAGGGGATTTTTGAATGTTGTAAGATTGTATTTTAGCGTATTTACAGTATGTCAATTTTTCAGAGTGAAAGTAGAGTTTTAGTATATTGATAGCGAAATAGAGTTTTTGTATGGGGATAGCGTATTCGCCGAGAGAATGTTACCGTTCGTCGATCTAAGAAAATTGTGAACTTTAACTATCGTTTTATTTTTTATTACAATTTTAAAGTTAAACTGTCTATTTGCACGTGCCTAGCAGGGATGGGGTAATTGTAATGTGTAGTTGTAATTAATTGTAATTAATTACAAATTTTGATGTAATTGGAAGTAATGTGTAATTGACAAAAATTTGAATTACATGTAATTGTAATTTAATTAATTACTTACCAAAAAGGGTTGTAATTTCAATTACTTTTCCAATTACATTCAATTACATATACATGCTAAAAGAGGGTGAATGGAAGATGGCTACCTCCTAATTCAAGAAAGTTTAGATAATCTCTTTTCACAAAATATTATTATGACTTGGTATTTTTAATATACAAGAATAGGCACTTTTTCTCTCTTCTTTTCAAATGAGGAGACTCTGCAAGTTGCTGTTTCCTCTGATGCATTTTTTTTTCATTTTTTATATATTTTAATAGAGCAACTCTTGATTTTAAATTAAAGTTTGAAATATAAATTAGATCTAAAATTATTGTTGTATAAACAGTTAAAAATATGTTTATTGAATTTTATTATATATGCCTATAGCAATATGGCTTCTAATCAGTTGTTTGTCATATTCACTTTTGTGTCAGTGATTAACAAGACTTGATATTAGTGTCTAATTGACAAGATTAGTGCCTAAAGGCATTATAATCAACCTTTTAAATACATGTACAAAGTCTAAAATTTTAATGATTTTAACATTATTTTATATAAAATATTTATTACCTGTCATCAATGTACCAATGAAACAGTATTATTTTGTTAAAATGTTATTAAACTCAAAAAAAAAAAAATCTTTGACATGAAAATTATATTGAATTTCAATTTATTTTAATCTTGTTAACATGTGTGCTGTGTGTCTGTCTGGCATCATTGTTTTTGTGTCTAATGTCATTGTTTTCTGTGTTCTCGTTTTTGCCCTGTCTTTGGACTTCGATTTTTGTGAATTTCACCCCTTTGTTCCTTCGGTATTCTACTGCCGTTGTGTCATTTTGATATACAGGTAAATATTAAATACAAGTTAGAAACAAACTTAAATTGTTAAAACAACACAGTCCACTATGTTTATTTTTGCCTATAATTAAAAGTGGGCAAACCAGGATGACACCTTTGTTCTGTTGATGTGATTAAACTGTCTGCTGAGCTTTCATAAATATTTTACTCGCATATTCAAGTAATAGTTATACATGAAAGTGAGATACATGCCAGCTGCCTGCAAATTGGAGGAATTCAAAATATCTCCAAATATTACTGAGTTAACTTGCCAGTCAGTTAATAACCACCCCACAGTAGAGAGAATCGATAAACTTTTGAGTCTGATATGTTTAGGCTAGAAGACAATACATTTGAACATTTGATGTAGATAAAGTTTATCAGTAATCACATTGGTCAACTTTTTTGTTAGTTAATAAATTTTGCAGTAATAGGAATGAAATGCTTTCCTTCATGGCTCTTAGAGTCCTTTTCATTTGATGGCATGATAAATAACTTGAAAATAGATGTTGGCTTCAAATGTAATTTGTAATTCAATTAATTACATTTGAAAAGTAATTGTAATTTAATTAATAACATTCCAAAATCCTTGTAATTGCAATTGTAATTTAATTGAGCATTTTGGAAAGTAATTGTAATTTAATTAATTACTTTTCAATGTAATTGACCCCATCCCTGGTGCCTAGAACCATTTCAATTGTTTTTCATATTTATGTTCTTTATGGTCATCCTCAGTTGATTTACTAATTTCTGTAACCGGACAATCCATATTGGAGAAATTGCGCTAACAAAAATGACAGAAAGACATAGACAGAAAATATGCAATGTCAATAATTACGCAAAACTGTAATTAGTTTCCTTTTTTATATCCAAAGGTCACGTAGTACTTTGTGTTTTACTGAAATAAAAAAGACAAAAAGGAGGAGTTGCACTTACAAGAATGATGTACAGATGACAGACAGATAATATCTTAAGTCAGTTTGTGCATGGTGCAATTTGTTTTCCTCACAACTTCATATGATATTCTACCTTTGTATTGAAATCAAAAAACCATTAAAGAAGATTCTCAATAAAAGGAATGATTGAAACTTTAAACAAATTACATTCATCTTAATTAGTTATTCCAGATCATAATCTTTTTTATGGTGTACTACTTGTAGTATTAATTTCATTTAAAAGTCAACAAACCATACAGGAGGTGTTGCACTTAAAAGAAAGGTGAGCAGCTGAAAGACATACAGACAGACAGACAGGATAATTCCTGAATAACTCATACATTTTGCTTTCCAGAGATAACTATGTTATTTGCGGACCGCCATCTTCAATGAGATGCCAATTTTAGCCAAGTTAGGTTCCTGTTGGCTGTGTGGTTTCAGAGATGATCTTTTCAGGAGTAGCTTACAACGGATGAGCACAGGATTAAATGATTGTAAAAGCAACCACTGGCTTAAGACTGTTAGATTTTTACTATAAGGACAAACAAATATATTCACCTTGCCTCACATCTAACTGATTAAGAATAATGAAGAACACATCACATGTTAAGTAATGCACCCAGCACAACAAACGTATTGCTATTAAATTCCTAGACTAAGTATTTACTTTATACATACTGATAAAAATGGATCTTGTAATGAACGATTCCAAGCATCCACTACCATATCTTTTTGCATTTCTGCATAATTAGTGCAGAATATAAAACATCTCTGAATAAAAAAGGAAAATATTTTATACTTGTAACTGTAAAGCTGCCAATACACTAAAATTACTATTATTTGTGACATGATATTATTTTCGAGAAATTAGTTGCTCAGATCTGCTGAAATCGACTCTAAAACATACAATATTAAAATAAAAACACGTAAATGGAATTCCACACAATTTATATATGTAAAAGATGACAGATAAAGCCAATATCGATTTTTTTCCAGAACACATTTAAGGCAAAAATCATAAATAAAATTCTCTTCTACAAAACAGTGATCTTTAAATCTCATCTTAAGTATGTAATTGCTACTAGCTCATCTTTGATCAAGACAATATTCCTCTAAATATTCTGAAAACGAAAAGGTCCAAGTTACTTTGATTATCATCATTTGTAATGCAGATATGCATATGAAGGCAACCTAAATACTGTAAAACAACTTTCTCTTGATCGGAGTCTTTTTTTGGTTAATATAAAAGTATGCTGTGTGACCCTATACAACAGTCATTCTAACTCTTTATTACATGAAAGAATTAAATTAAATTGGCATATTATGGTGTGAATACTGTAAAAGAAGTAAACGGCAACAAACGAAAATTTCGGACGTACGTACCGACGGACGTACGGACGGACAAGGGTAAAACTTAATGCCCCCGTCGCATAACGGCAGGGGGCATAAAAAACATTTAATAGTTTTTCCAATATGAATTTGAAATAGTCAATCAGTTAGAATCAAACAGGATATAGGGTCCTTCCTTAAATCATATTACCCATTGGCTGCAACCGTAGATGTGGTATGATGATTAAAAACATAATTCTTTTAAAAGAGACTCTCCACAAAATGTGGTTCCAACTGATTCCGTTGTTTCAGAGATGAAGAATTTCCAATACCATTGTGTCAAACTATGACGAGGTAGCATCTACAGGTTACAAACATAATTATCATAATTTTCAAAGTGGGGTTATCCACAGAAATATCTATAGATATTGTTTTTGTATTAACTTATCATCCATTGTTTGTCTTTTTGGAATTTATTTATTTATCCATTGATTGTGAAATTTCCGCGTATACACCTAACTTTAAACATTTTTTCTATTTAGGCCATGTCTTTGATGTTCTTATTACAGGGTTTCAGTTGGAGACAACAGAAGTGAGACGTGTCTCTGGTCCACGGTGATGTCCTGTTCTTTTTTACCCTCGTAAACTCCGAAAATTTTGGCCTTTTCTTGTACATACATTTTTAAGATTTTAGTTTTATTGCTATTTTTATTTTGTTGTTCTCCATACACGACAGCTATACAAACTTTCTTATTTTGTCCGAGTTATCCACAGATCGTTATCGCCAATTTTGGTTTCAAATGGGACAGCAGTGTCAGATAAACTAATCTTTGCATACATTTTAGCTGCCATCTTAGATAGGAACGAACACGAAAACCATAAATCTCAAATATATCTTTAATGTAGTTTCAGGGTAGAAGATCTTTAAACAATGAATTTCATAAAATGGTCGTCTGTTAAACTGTGCATTCTGGGTGTGGGGACTGGCACATAAAGGGGCTTACAAAACATCTGTAGATTCAGTTCGAACTGTGACTTAAGATTCATTTTTACTAAATACTTGGATGTTCATTTCTTTGAACTGTCCAAGACTTTTCGATAGCAATTGCTGATAAGCTGCAACCGGACACTACAAAAGTTGAAAGGGATGTTTGGCGCGCATTAAACCGGTTTAATTCATCATTTCTTTTGAAATGGCTGTATCAAGTCAGGACCATTGTGGTTGACAGTTTTTGTGTCGATGTTTTTGTTTTCTGTATTGTTTTGTGCATCAATCACACTGTAATTTTTAGTTTTGTCTTTGTCGATGATGTTAATGATACAGATTTTTCGGTAATAATATCTGTGCACAAATAGATAATTTTTTTTCAAACTTTAACCTTGGTCTTGTTTGAGAGTTAAAGAAGTAAAATGTTCCATGGTTTTGTCTTAGGGTAAGAGAATGTCATTACCCAATCAGCCATCCATTAGATCTTCCACAACCTCATTTTTTGTCAGTACCGAGATGAGCATTTGACTGTCTTGCGACCTGTCGGTGGCAGTTGCTGTTGGGTTGCTCATGGACACTTATGCAATGAAAGGGAGGTTTGGCGCGCCAAAAAACCGGTTTAAACCATCATTTTTAAAATGCCTGTGCCAAGATCTTTTTTAAACATTATGGCTGTAAAGAGACAACCTTATAAAACATGCTATCTTTTCGCTGGTAAAGAAACAGTAGAATAGAAAATCAAATATATAGATGAGTTCAAAGTATAAGGAACATCAAAATGATGCAATATCAAAGACGAGGAATAGTGAACTTTTGTGTAAGAAAACAAAAGGCCTTCGAACAACACACGAAAGAAACGGATGCTCTAAAATTTAGAGTTAATTATTTTGGAACAAAATAATATATTCAAGCTAAATCTGGTTCATCTAGGTAATAAGTAAGTAATTACTCTGTAAAGCTGTATGCAGTAAAGACAACTTTTAGCTCTATCAGCATCCATACAAGATACTTCTACATTTTTTCAGTCATTAGCTAAAAACAATATGTGTTTGTGAAACACTACCGATGCCCCCCCAGCACAAAGTCTATTAGTGTAATAAATTTGAAAATGGAATCGTAATAGTTATCTTTCTTTACATACAAAAAATATGAAAATGGAATTTTTTATTTTGACCTCTGTGACCTCGACCTTTGACCTGACCTAAATTTTTTCTTGCATATTAATGTACTTCTTGACTAGATCTATACACTTGCCAACTATGATAAGTCTATCCTTAATAGTTCAAAAGAAAGTTTCGGACGCAATGACAAACACACACAGACAGGACAAAACAATATGCCCCCGATCCTCGATCTTGGGGCATAAAAAAGAAGAAAAATCGGCAACTCTCATGCGAACATGGCTCATATGTTTTCTATCTCTTACTTTTACCTACCTTGATAATATGCATTAACAACGATATTGCCTCTTCCTCTGAAAGATAAATACTTCCTTTCTTCGAATGAGTCAAGCTTTCTAAACATGACGTCCATTCATCATCATACACACTGTGAAATTTTTCTGCTATCACGGCAGGTCTATTTTTATCACTTAAATCAGTGAAGTCTGGATTGCCCTCTGTCAGCTGTCTACTGGCAAATCCACTTAACCTTTTATTAAGTAAGTAAAATAAAATACATTACGCTTACATATAGGAACCCTTAACTTGACATATTAATTAGCTGGACACAAACTAGGGACCATAAAACTTACTCCTTCTGATCCCTGATCCCTAAAAATTCGGAAATGATAAGAACTACATCAAATCTAGTGACAAATCTCTATAATAAAGAATGCATACATCAAGAGGAACTAAAATAAACTAGAAGCTCAGACACTGAGCCTGAATCGCTCACCTGACAATGATGAAAGTGATGTTTATTCCATAGGATCCTTATGATGTTCAAATGTGTTATGTGCTGGTGATCTTGTTGTTTATCAGATCAAAACAAATTAGGCAATCTTAGTTTGACTGAATTTATTTCAATAATTTCAGCGCATGTGATGAAAAAGATGTTTTCATATAGGGGTACCATTTTAAACTAAATTCCATGCTGTGAGCCATTTTTTGTCGGATCCCAACAAAATGAGCAATCTTTGTAATCTTTGTAAAGGACCTTCCATACATCATTTCTGTAAAGTTTGGTTGAATTTGTTTCAATAGTTTCAGAGCAGATGTTGAAAATGATGTTTTTCCCATAGGGTCCAATGTTAAAACTAAGATCTGCGCTGGCGGCCATGGTTTTTATTGGATCATTACAAAATGAGCAATCTTTGCGAAAAAACCTTCCATATGTCATTCCTGTAAAGTTTGGTAGAATTGGCTTCAGATGTTTCAGAGGAGAAGATGAAAATGTGAATTTCCCATAGGAACAATGTAAAATTATGTTCCGTGCTTGAGGCCATGTTTGTGTCGAATCTCAATAAAATGAGCATTCTTTGCAAAGGACGTTCCATACATCAATTCAGTACAATTTACTTAAATTTGCTTCCATTATTTTTTAGCAGATGATGAAAATAATGTTTCTCCTATTGGGTCGAATGTCAAACTAGAATCAGTACTGGCGGTCATGTTTTTATCGGATCGGAACAAAATGAATAATCTTTGTGGAGTACCTTCCATACATTATTCCTGTAAATTCTGGTTGAATTTGCTTCAGTGGTTTCAGAGGAGTAGGAGAAAGTTTGAATTTTTTCCATAGGCACAATGTTAAATTATGTTCCGTACTGGCGGTCATGTTTTTTGTTGAATCTCAATAAAAAGAGCAATCTTTGCAAAGGACCTTTAGTACACCATTCCTGTAAAGTTTGGTTGAATTTGCTTCAGCAGTTTCAGAGGAAACAATAAAAATGTGATTTTTCCCAAAGCATTCTATGTTAAACCTCAGTTCCGCGCTGGCCGCCATGTTTTTTTTTGGATGGGAACGAAATGAGCAATCTTTTAAAAGGACCTTCCATACATCAGTCGTGTAATTTTTGTTTGAATTTGCTTCAGTGGTTTCAGAAAAAGAAGATGAAAATGTGAATTTCCCATATGGCCAATGATAAACTATGTTCCGTGCTGGCGGCCATGTTTTTGTCCAATCGGAATAAAATGAGCAATCTTTGGAAAGGACCTTAAGTGCATCATTCATGAAAAGTTCGGTTGAATTTGCTTCAGCAGTTTCAGAGGAGTTGATGAACATAAGATTTTTCCCATAAGGTCCTGTGTTTAACCTAAGTTCCGCGCTGCCGGCTATGTTTTCTAGCGGATCGGAACGAAATGGGCGATCTTTGTAAAGGACCTTCATTACATCATTCCTGTAAAGGTTGGTTAATTTGCTTCATTGTGATGAAAATGTGAAGCTTACAGACGACGGACGAACGACCGACGGACAACGGGACAGACGAACGACCGACGGACAACGGAAGACGGACGCTAAGATATGGCAATAGCTCACATTGACCCTTTGGGTGAGGTGAGCTAAAAAGATCCCATCGAAATCTAAAGAAAAAAATTAAGATTTTGCCTATTTGTAATGCAATTTTGATTCATTTGACCCCTTTTTGTTCGGAAACGGTAAGAGAAACGCGAAATCCTTTGACATTTACCTGAAAGCTTACAACAAGAAGAATCCAAAGAAAAAAAAATCCCATCGAAATCCGAAGAAAAACAAAAATTTCAGGAAATTTGCATGTTTGCAATTTTTGCCCTGTTTGGCCCCTTATTGCCAAATAATATTGCCAATATTGCCAATTTCTTGTGCAATCATAAATTTTGAACGATTTCGGCGCGGACTGTCATAATCGTGTTTATTTAACATGTCATTCAATATTTCAAAAGTCTTCAAAGTCCTATAAACTTTTGTATTACTATGTGACTGAAGCGAATACCGCACTTCATTAAAATGTGCTTGGTCAGCACTTTCATACCCTAATAAAACTTAAAAATAACGCATTCAATTCTTAATTGAGTCTTGACAATATTTATCTCACTAGAGATGTGAAAATAGAGTAACACCATCACAATCCGAGAAATAACAAATATTCTAAAGCTAAATATATGAAAACACCCTTTTAAAAAGGGCAGGATCACAATAACCAATAAAGGGCTTCCATTTCATAAGGATTGATCAACTTAAACTTAAGTTATTGACCAAAAACAAAAGTGTCTACAGACGACAACGACGCCATACGACGACAACGACGACGACGACAGCGCCATACCATTATACGACCACAAATTTTTTGCGGTCGTATAAAAACAAACCCAAGCCTTTCTGTTGTGCCAAGGAACATTGTTTAAATTTTATAATGACTGATCAATTGAAACTAAAGTTATTGACCAAAAGCAAAAGTGTCTACAGATTACGACAAAGACGCCGGCGACCATTATACGACCATAATTTTTTTTGCTTTCGTATTAAAACTTGTGAATAATCTTGTAAAAAGCTCCCTGTAAGTTTTTTTAATTTGTCCGAGTAGCTTTTCGGAGGAGATATTGGAGCGAATTGACAATGGAAGATGGAGAAGCAAAAGATGCCAAATTATGATAATATCCCATACTGGACCTGTTCGGTCAGTTGAGCTTATTAAATAACTCATCAAGTAAAGGATCTTTAACTAATAACAGATTTAAAAAAAAATGTACTCATTAAAATGAACCCTGTCAACAAAATATTCCAAGAGGAAGACTTTCTCTGTAGAAATCAAAAGTTTGAAAAATTTGACAAATGAGTGTTTTTTGCTTGAATCAATTATTTTTACGTTATTTGACAATTTGGATGCGTGATATAACGTGTCTGCATGATGCATATGCTCTGACTTGAACTTAACATGATGCGTGGGACCTAATTAATTACTAAACGGCTCCCATTAGCCTGCATCGCTCACCAGAACAAGGACCGCTACATACTTAATATCTTAAATTACTTTGCGTTTATGTTTACTCTTGGATGAGATATGAAGTTAAACGACCAAATGAATGTGGTGACCACGTCTTGTTCCAATTGGTATAAAGTGTAAAAAAATCTCTAAATGCAAAAGTATTTGATAATGGTCCTATTCTGAACTTTGCCTATTGGCGGTTAAGGACTCTTGGAATTGATATCACAATCACAAATTAAAAAATTTGACTAGATGGTGTCCGAAAAGAAAGTCTTAAGCTGAGACTGACAGATACTGTGGAAGGATTTCGAGATCATCCGGCCTTACAACAGTCTGGCCCTATGCCAGTCAGACCTTATGACAATCCGGCCTTGGTCTATCCGTCCCTGTATTGTTAATTGATACTATATCATTGTTTTGTCAAGTTTGGTCATGATATCGAATATAGAAAGTCGTAATATTTATTGTTCAGACGCATTTATTGGAAATTTATCATAAAAAATTGCTGCAGAATATAGGAACGAAGGAGTTTTAACCATTTACGAAATCGTACAGTGAGTGGGAGCCTCTGAACTATGTACCAAGTTTATTTTTATTTGAAATGTTAGAAATACCTTTATTTATATCAGAAACGATTGCAGACTGAGAATGCCGAAAGAAAAAAATTCAAGTGGATTAAATAGAGACCAAATTCACGGCAAATATGAGAACACCAGAAATAAAAGACCATAGTCACAATACATAAACATGCTAAATATAACACTAAAACTTCAGGACATGAGTTTGCTTTCCATCTTCCAAGGTAAAAAATTGGCATATGAAGTTTATGGCAAAAACAAATTCAACTTCCTATAACAAATTTTCGCGGAAAACAACAGTAATACATAAATTTCGTAAGGCCGGATCTACTTTTAAGACAGGGCCGGATTGGAATGAGGCCGGAAAGTTCAGGGCCGGATAGGCAGGGACAGATTTGTCGTAAGGCCGGAACGTCTTGTTACCCTGTGGAAGTACTTTTATTCGTGGACATCAATTTTCGTGGTTTTCATAAAAGTAACTATTTCGTGGGCACTTAAATTCGTGGTTTCAGATTCTATGCGTTAAAACTCAATGGAAAAAATGCATTTTGTTGGGAACTTAATTTCGTGGTTTTGGGGAACCACGAAATCCACGAAAATTGGAACCCCACGGACAAAAGTACTTTGACAGTAATGGATAAAAGCTAATGGATAGTAGCTAATAGATACTAGTGTAGTTTCTACCCTAGTACTTTGGTTTACACATGTTGGGATTCTCTCCAGGATACATGTACGTCATATATGTTGTTATTTTTCTTGTCTAAATGTGAATAATTAATTAAATTATAAAAGTTTTAGAATAATTTAAAATATTTCATACCGACTTCTTAATTCATCTACTTCCTCTTTGCATTCTTTCAATTCGTTCCTAAGACGGATTATATCTTCCCCTTGTACTTTCGCATGCTGTTCTAACTGTTTATACTTCGATTCAGGATAATATATGCGTCCATTCACTGAAATTGGCTGGTCATCACTGAGATAATTTTCTCCCTTACTTGAGCCTGGCTGATTACTAGTATGTGCAATATTTTTAGGATTTACAGTTTGACTAAATTGTTGAGATGGAACAGTAGATTTGTTTGGTGTAGCTACTACTGTTTGACTGAGTCCTTGTGACTTTGTCTGTTTCTGAAAGAAATTGAGTTGTTAAACAAAGAGGTCAGGTACAAAATGCGCTTATAACTCGCAAGAAATTTTTTGATACTTGTGGAAATAGCTATAACTGCATTCATTTCCCTTCAGCATTTTATATCTGCTAAATATAATTTAAAAGCAGTTCGTTTGAACAAACAGCTGAAGTTTGATTTCAGTATGAAACTCAAACAACTGAAAACTAGAGGCTCTGAGACTGAGCCTGTATCGCTCACCTGACAAAATGCTGAACAGCCGATGTTCCGCCCTGGCGGCCATGTTGTTTGTCTGGTCGGAACGAAATGAGCAACCTTTGTAAATAACAAAATACCGAAGTTACTGTGATTTTATTTTCTGCATATGTGCATTTCGACTACGTATGTCTCATCAGTGCAGGTCAAACCAAAACATTTGGAATTCCATTAACCGAAACATGTGTAAAAGTTGAAAGACCTTCCATATTGTTGAAATTGCTTTGGTGGTTTAAGAGGAGTTGATGAAATGATGAAAATGATGTTTTTCTCATAGGGTCCAATGTTAAATATTAGTTCTGCGCTGGCGGCCATGTTTTTTTTTAATCAGATCAGAATGAAATGAGCAATCTTTGTAAAGGACCTTCCATATGTTATTTCTGTAAAGTTTGGTTCGATTTGTTTCAACTGTTTCAGATGAGCTGATGAAAATGATGTTTTCCCATAGGGTCAAATATTAAATATAAGTTCTGCGCTGGCGGCCATGTTTTATGTCGGAAGAGAATGACATCAGTAATCTTTGTAAAGGACCTTCCATATGCCATGCCTGTAAAGTTTTGTTAAATTTGCTTCAGTGGTTTCAGAGGAGTTGATAAAAATGATGTTTTCCCATAGGGTCCAATGTTAAATATAAGATCTGCGCTGGCGGCCAAGTTTTTTGTCGGATCAGAAATAAATGAACAATCTTTGTAAAGGACCTTCAATACATCATTCCTGTATAGTTTGGTTGAATTTGCTTCGACAGTTACAGAGAAGTTGATGAAATGACGTTTTTCCCAGAGGGTCCAATGTTGAATACAATTTTCGCACTGGCCGTCATGTTTTTGTCGGAGTGGAACAAAATGAGCAATCTTTGTATATGACCTTCCATACAACATTCCTGTGAAGTTTGGTTGAATTTGCTTCAATGGTTTCAGATGAGTTGATGAAAATGACGTTTTTCCCAGAGGGTCCAAATTTAAATACAAGTTCTGCTCTGGTGGCCATGCTTTTTGTCGGATCGGAACGAAATGAGCAATCTTTGTTAAGGTTCTTCCATACATCATTCCTGTATAGTTTGCTTAAATTTGGTTTAGTAGTTTCAGAGGAGTTGATGACAACGTGAAAGGTTAACAGACGGACGGACGACGGACGCAAACTGATGGCAATAGCGCACACTGACCCTTTGGGTCAGCTGAGCTAAAAATGTGCAGAAAAATTTGTTGTTATTGGGTGGAAGCTAAACAGCGATACAGACAACTGAATGTAAACTGTTTCCAGTCCACGATATCGGGAGTCTTGGTGGGTGGTTAACTGTCTTTTATTTAAGCTGGTGTTGAATGTTGTAAAAAGATAGTAAAATAAAACAAACATACTAGACTGGAAAGACTATCGAACTGTCGAACTATCGAACCGTCGGACTATCAAACTGTCCGACTATCACACGGATCCCCATAAAACAATTTTGCTACTCTTAAAGTATATCAATTAACTGCTTGTATTGAAGAAATATTAGCAATTCTGAGTCTATTTAACATGTTTAAGGTGTCTGCAGGGTATTAGTTTCCTATTATAATATTTTGTGAATATTTCTTTGTTGAATCATAATTGTTTCATTTCTAAAAATTTGGGAAGCACAAAAAATGAAATTGAAAATTGTAGGATCAAAGAAAATTACTTTATAAGGGGAAAACTTATCTATTAAAGATTTTTTCATACTCTGCATGTTTTTGAAATCATTACATTGATAATACATGTATGTAAAAAATAAACTAAAGGCTCAGAGACTAAGCCTGTATCACTCACCTGAAAAAATGCTTAATAGCAGTAATTTTTATGTTCTGCACTGGTGGCAATTATTTTTTGTTTTGTTTTTTTTGTAAAATCAGAATGCATTAGCAATCTTTGTAAATGACAATATATGCATCATTTCTGTCAAGTTTTGTTAAGGGACCGACCATTTAACTTGAAGGGGGGGGGGGGGCTATGGTTTTTTTCTAAAAAAATATTTTGGATCTGATTTTATGTGAAAAAAATATTTTGGCTGCCAAAATGATGAAAAAAAATTTTCTGAAGGAGGCTTTCTGCTCAAAAAAATAATGTTAATTTTGAAAAAAAATATTTTGTTGATACGCATGCAAAAAATAAATAATTTGTTTCGCGCGAAGCGCGAAAAAAATTTTCTGTCCAGAAAAAAAAACCATAACCCCCCCCTTCAGGTTAAATGGTCGGTCCCTAAATAAGGGTAAATGAAAATTATGAATTTCGTCAAAATTTTGTTTAAAGGAAATCATACCTGTGAAGTTTGTTTGAAATTTCTTTAGTGGTTTCAGAGGAGTTTATGAAATAAATGTTTTCATAAAGGGTCATGTTCTTTGCTGTATCAAGAAGAAATGGGCAATCTTGTAAAAGGCCTTGAAACATCAATCCTGTAAAGTTTTGTTGAATTTGCTTCAATGGTTTCGAAGTAGATTATGAAATGAATGTTTTTCATAAAGAGTCCAATATTAAATACAAGTTAAGCATTGGCGGCCATGTGTTTTGCTGCATCAAGAAGAAATTAGCAATCTTTGTAAAAGACCTTCAAACATCATTACTATAAAGTTTTGTTGAATTTGCTTCGGTGGTTTCAGAGAAAACGATGAAAATCTTTTCCCAACAGGGTCAGATTATTGTCGACATCGCTGTTTAGCTTCCACCCAATAACAACACATTTTTCTTACTTGCACATTTTTAGCTCAGCTGACCTAAAGGGTCAGTGTGAGCTATTTCCATCACTTTGCGTCCGTCGTCTGTCCGTCTGTCTGTTAACTCTTCACATTTTCACCAAGTCCTCTGAAACTACTGAAGCAAATTCAAATTAGCAATCTTACTTAACATCATTCCTGTAAATTTGGCTGAATTTGCTTCGTTGATTAGAATGACATTTTCCCATAGGTCCAATGTTAAATATAACTACTAGCAGAAATGTTTTTTGTCGGATCTGAACAAAATGAGCAAGCCTTGTAAAGGACCTTTCATACATCATTCCTGTAAAGTTTGGTTGAATTAGCTATAGTAGTTTCAGAGGAGAAGATAAAAATGTGAAAAGCTAATAGACGGGCAATTACGACGGACGCCAAGTGACAGCAAAAGCTCACACTGACCCTCTGGGTTAAGTGGCTAAAAAAGGGTTATCGAATAAGAGAGATAAAATGTGAAACATTATTTCTCTTGTGACTCTTAAAATGACCTCCCTTTCGTTATTTCTGTTTTCTTTTATATACAACAAAAGATGTACAGTTCGTGTTTTTTTGTTCATCTTTTTTCAGAAAATGTTTTATACAAGGATAAAGAACAAAATTCTTTGAAACAGCATTGAGTTGTTATTACTCCCCTTTGTGTCGTTGTCTCTGTGACACATTCCCCGTTTCCCTTCTTTTTTCTATTTCCTATCGTTGTTTACGTTGGTCTTTTGTCATTTATTTGTTGGTTTTTCTTGTGCAGTTCCTGGGTTCAATGTGGCATTTGACTGTATTTTTTTTCGGTCATTGTAGGTGTTTTCTGTTGTCCTTTTTATTCTGTTTTATATTTTATAATTTTTATATTAACTTTCTAAATGTATGAAACCTAAATGAACACTTTTTGGACAAGGTGGCGGACTAATACCACTGTGACACCTTAACATACCAGGGAACCATACGTCGTTGACAGCTCTTTCAGCACAGCGTACTGTTGCATTGCAATTCTTCCACTTTCATCTCTGTATATGCTGTACACGCTACATATTAGCCGAATTAGATAACTTTCACTGTATCTATTCTTCAACTCCTCTCCATATTCTGTGTAGCTAGATATATGTTGATGTTCTACCTTTCGACGGATGGAGCTATACTAAATAAACAAGATGTGTTTTGTGCTACACTTGTGCCCCCGAGTAGATTTTCAGAGATACAATAAGCATTAAAAATAAATCTATAAATCATGGTATCAACTGAAAAGGCATATCACAATACATACACTAGTGAAATACAAAATCATTTACCATTGAAAAGATATGCCCAAATGTTAAGGTTTAAAGTGACGAAACTCTAGTGAATAATTTCAAAAATCTTTAATTTTTTTAATCCTTAAATTCTCATCAGGAATTTCTATACATAAAACAACGACATATAAAAGGTGGCATCATGTTTTATTAATCTTCGTATCAGTTTGACCAAGTTTAAGTTTTCAGCAATAAGGTCAAAGGTCAAATATTCTGATACTGATTGATTGATATGGGGTTTAACGTCACTTTCAGCAGTATTTCAGCTATTTCATTACGGTCAGTTTTAGTGATGAAGGGAGCCGAAGTGCCCGGAGAGAACCAACGACCTTTGACAGGTAACTGACATATCTTAATTATCACTTACAACTGAAAGTCGAGTGCACCCTTTTTTATAATGTACAAAGCGGGAGCGAACTCACACAACAGTGGTGATACTGATACATTGTACTAATTTTATACCCCTAGATGAAGGGTCATTGCATACTGTTTCTATCCTGTCTTTGTATTTGGTCATGTGTCTTAAACTTTAATACGTACTTTAACTTGTGAACTATTTAAGATATACTTTCACACTTGGCAATTTTGTTGGTCTCATCAGGAGGAACTTAAATATGCAAACAAAAATTGGTTAGGTCAAATGTCAAGGTCACATAGATAAAAAAAAGTTTAATTGGTAATATTGATCGTATTGAGATGGGGTTTACTTCATTTAATTGCATGCCGACGGATTTGAAGTAGTATTAACCGTTTTTTAAGACATATAAGGCGCAAAGGATGCCAAACGGAAAAAAAATGAAATTTCATTTTTTTGTGTTTTTTTTCTATGCGTTCCTAACCATTTTCAATAAGCAAGAAGCCCAAAAGTGTCCAACCAGTTTAAGAAATCAAAGCATGGAATGCTGTTAAGGCAGGTTCCTGTGTATTCCCAGATGTTCTGTAATTATTACTGTTTTGGCATGTAAATTCTTCAAGAATTAATATCCGAAGTTTCGGGTTTGTTGTCTTTTCAGTTTTTGTATGGGTTGTTGGCGATTTATTTAAAACTCTATTTACAGTCCATTGCCTTGTTCCTCTTTGTTGGTACATGTAAGTATTCCAAACAAGTGTTATACTCGGTGGCTAGATTAGTGTTGATATTTCTAATTTTGTCATGTTACTTTAACGACCATTTTACTGTGATTAAAACAATTACTTAATTGTTTTTCATGATTACATTAATTTCACTAGAACGAGATCTGAAGGAACCACCTGTAGAGGATTTTACTGACAACAGCCTTATCACAGAGAGTGCATGGCCTTGCTCCCAGCTTAGAATTAGAAAAAAAAAATTGTTTACTATCAAACGTTTTTTGTAGGCCGAAGCAAGTCCCTGTGCCCTTATCTGGGGACAACACCTTCAAAACATATTGAATGTGTTGCAGACATATTCTTATAATAGACCTCTGGTAGAGCATTGATATTTGTATTTCTTATCTACATGCACATCAGTTTTTTTTCTGTTGGATCAAATCACTAGACGCCGAATTGCTTTTAGCCACAGCCCACTTATAATATTCTAGATCTACTATGAAATAATTATGTATATATAATTTTATCAGGACCCTCACGAGTTTTCAACTGACGTTTTTTCACATTTGACTTACGTGATCTAGCATGGAGTGTTTTCTTATACATGACTACGATTTGACTTTGGAAACGTCTTGCCTTCGCAAACGTGTTGTTGTCGCAGTATACTAACAGATTTCATCTCTGTTTCAACACAACGTGAAAAATAAATTACTACAAAAGAAGGAGTCACTGCAAACGATGAAAATTCAGCAAGCGAGCGCTTCCTACTGTTGTAACAAATCAGTGACAGTTTGGGTTCTTTGTGATCCAGTACAAGTGTTAATTGTACTTGATTGCGCTTGTGATTAGGAACGCTGACATAGTTGAATGATTCTAAAATTCAAATGTATTTGAAGTATTCCATAAAGAACATTTGTTGTAATTTCGGATTATTTGGAAACTTTTTTGACGGCGTATGTCACGCAGGCGTAATTAAGTATGGCCATTAATAGATAACCAAACAACGCGCTACCTGTCGGGACATTAAACAAAACAAACAAGGAAACGAAGCTACGGTTTGATTGATTCTTTTTTCTAAATAGAGTAGACGTCAATGTAACCATTTAAAGGTTCAAAGTCATATCTTTTGATACATACATTTTTACGAGTTACAACAGCGAAAGTAGAAGTTATTATGTATTAATTCATAAAAACTTGTGAAATCATAGCGCACCGCAGGAAATTTTTGTGAATAAACCGAATCGTGAATTTCGAATATCAATTTAAGTCGAAAACATTGTATCTTTTTACAGATATTAAATAAATACAATACACACATAAAACGATGTAGTTGATCATGAAATGGACACTGTATGGCCACATGAATGGAATATTTTTGTGCCTTCGTATGAATAACTGGTAAGTCGTACAGTCTGGATCATTCGGACTCTTTTCATATAAAGTAGTCTCCTAAATGTAAGAGTCTGGTTGAGACAGACTATTTTCAAGATAGCTCTTTTGCTTTTACCTAACAGATAGAAGGCAGAAAATGGATCAACATTGGTGTTTTTTTAATTGCTTGTAAGAACTTTATTATATTTACCAGTCTGTGCTGGATTTTTTTGCTAATAAAATTGTGCAAGTGGAGAATGGATTTGAGGTAGTATTTACCATTTTGACAAGCATGATGTCCAAAGGGTGCCAAATTAAAAAAAAAATAGGATTTTGATGCCAATTTTTTTATATGCCCCGATCAAACATCATGAATACGCAAAAGCTAGAGGCTCAGATACTGAGCCTGTATCTCTAATCTGACAATGATGCTTCTAAGCCATGCCTATGCTGATGACAAAAACGTTTTTCCTTTAGGGTTAAATGTTAAGCTATGTTCTCTACTGGCATTAATGTTTTTCTCAAATCCGAATGAAATAAGTATTCTTTGTTAAGATCTTGCTCCAATACAAATAAGTTACATTTGCTCCAATAGTTTCAGAGTAAATGATGAAAATGAAGATTTCCCCATAAGGTCCTATGTTGAACTATGTTCCTCTCTGACCACCATGTTTTTTATTGAATCAGAACAAAATTAGAAAACTTAGTTAAGGACCTTCCATACATCATGCATGTAAAGTTTGGTTGAATTTGCTTCATTGGTTTCAGAGGAGAAGATGGGATGTTCCAATAGGGTCCAATGTTAAAACTATGTTCCGCATTGGCAGTGATTTTCTTTTATCTGATCCGACCGAAATCAGCAATATTTGTACGTTCCATACACCATTCCTGCAAAGTTTGTTGCATTTGCTTCAGTTGTTTTTTGAAGAGATGATAAAAATGTAAATTTCCCATAGGGTTCAATGTTGAAACTAAATTCATCGCTGGCGGCCATGTGTTAATTAGATGTTAACACTCAGCTGCACGCCGGCAGCCATGTTTTTAGCTCACCTGGGTATGCCAGGGTGAGCCATCACTTGGTATCCGTCGTCCGTCCGTCTGTCGTAAACTTTCTTTAAAGATCTTCTCCTCTGAAACCACTAGGACAATTTAATCCAAACTTGGTCATCAGCAGGGTATGTAGTTTAAAAAATGTGTTCGGTTCGTCAGACGACCAAACAACATGGCGGCTGTTACTAACTAGAGGCTCACATGAGCCTGTATCGCTCACCTTGTCACTGGTTTTATTCATTGTCACCTATAGACAACCCATTCATACTATAAATCAGTTCAGCAGATGTTACATTTTCATTCTTGGATGAGGTACAAACTAAAAATCACAAACTTTGGAAGGATCACCCAAAGACAATTGTAACCAAGTTTGGTTCCAATTGGCTCAGTAGGTTCAGAGGAGAAGACATTTGAACGCATTTCCCATAGAGTCCCTATGTTAAACTAAGTTCCACGCTGGCGGCCATCTTGGATGAGGTAAGAACGTAAAAATCACAAACTTTTAAGGGGACCACCCAAGGACAATTGTAATCAAGTTTGGTGACTAACAATCCTGTAAAAGAAGGAATTCTTACTTGTGGTTTCTGAGGAGTTGCGTCCACAAGATTTGCCATTGTATAACATTGGGAAAAAATCAAAGTCCCATAACTCCCACAAAATTTTACGAATCAAAATGGCGATGTGATATGATCTAGTACTTATGGTGACTAACAATCCTGTAAAATTTGAAGGAATTCTGGCAAGCGGTTTCTGAGGAGTTGGGTCCACAAGATTTGCCATTGTATAACAATGTAGAAATAATCAAAGTCCCATAACTCCCACAAAATTTGACAAATCAAAATGGCGATGCGATATGATCTAGTACTAATGGTGACTAACAATCCTGTAAAATTTGAATGAATTCTGACCAGCGGTTTCTGAGGAGTTGCGTCCACAAGATCTCCATTTGTTTAGTATTGCTAAAAATCGTCAATGTCCCATAACTCCTATAAAAATTTACGAATCAAAATGGCGGTGCGATATGATCTAGTACATATAGTGACTAGCAATCCTACAAAATTTGAATAAAATCCAATAAACAGTTTCCGAGGAGTTGCGTCCACAAGATCTCCAGTTGTATAGTATTGCTAAAAATGGTCAAAGTCCCATAACTCCTATAAAAATTGACGAATCAAAATGGTGGTGCGATATGATCTAGTACATATAGTGACTAACAATCCTACAAAATTTGAACAAAATCCAATACACGGTTTCCGAGGAGTTGCGTCCACAAGATCTCCAGTTATATAGTATTGCTAAAAATGGTCAAAGTCCCATAACTCCTACAAAAATAGACGAATCAAAATGGCGGTGCGATATGATCTAGTACATATAGTGACTAACAATCCTACAAAATTTGAACAAAATCCAATACACGGTTTCCGAGGAGTTGCGTCCACAAGATCTCCATTTGTATAGTATTGCTAAAAATCGTCAAAGTCCCATAACTCCAATAAAAATTGACGAATCAAAATGGCGGTGCGATATGATCTAGTACATATAGTGACTAACAATCCTACAAAATCTGAACAAAATCCAATACACGGTTTCCGAGCGAGGAGTTGCGTCCACAAGATCTCCATTTGTATAGTAAAATTGCTAAAAATCGTCAAAGTCCCATAAACTCATAAAAATTGACGAATCAAAATGGAGGTGCGATATGATCTAGGACATATATTGACTAACAATCCTACAAAATTTGAACAAAATCCAATACACGGTTTCCGAGGAGTTGCGTCCACAAGATCTCCATTTGTATAGTATTGCTAAAAATCGTCAAAGTCCCATAACTCCTAAAAAACGAATCAAAATGGCGGTGTGATATAATCTAGTGCATATAGTGACTAACAATCCAAAAAATTTGAACAAAATCCAATACACGGTTTCCGAGGAGTTGCGTCCACAAGATCTCCATTTGTATAGTATTGCTAAAAATCGTCAAAGTCCCATAACTCCTATAAAAATTGACGAATCAAAATGGCGGTGCGATATGATCTAGTACATATAGTGACTAACAATCCTACAAAATTTGAACAAAATCCAATACACGGTTTCCGAGGAGTTGCGTCCACAAGATCTCCAGTTGTATAGTATTGCTAAAAATGGTCAAAGTCCCATAACTCCTATAAAATTGACGAATCAAAATGGCGGTGTAATATGATCTAGTACATATAGTGACTAACAATCCTACAAAATTTGAACATAAACCAATACACGGTTTCCGAGGAGTTGCGTCCACAGAAAGTGTGACAGACAGAAGGACGGAAGGAAGGACGGACACACGGACGCAGACCATTTCTATGTCCCACCGTCGCAGTGGCGGGGGACAAAAATCTGATATGGAGTAAAATTGTTCCGAATGCCCAGATCTATCTGCTATGCAAATTTGAAGAAAATAGGAAAACCCGTCTGAGAGTTATAGCCCTTTTTCCGTAAATTTTTCAAAATTTGTGCATTTTTTATTTTTTATTTCAAAAACTGTAACAGATAGAGGTGAAGTGTAAATTAGAAAAATGTTCAGCTTCTCAAAATCTACATGCTCTGAAATTTTGAAGAATATCCAAAGGCCTGTGTATGATTTATTGACCGTTTTTCACCATTTTTTTTCCAATGCCATATGGTTCATTGGTTATTTCCCTTTAAATTCTGTGTTCGAATCTTCTTTGGTTCACTTTTCTCTTTTAAGCTTTAGAGAATTTTTTTCCTATCACTTCATTAAAAAAATATTTCTTCCATAATTAAGAGCAAAAACTGTGTTTTTGTGCAATTTTCTACATTTTTTTGCAAAATACTTTCTTAATCTTCACCTTATTTCATGTCATAATGATTTTTCTATATAAATGTATTGTGTCTTACAGGGATGATAGTGTTTACTTACTATAAACTATAAACATGTTGAATGTTGAAGCAGTTTCACAGCTTCATAGACTGCTTTATGTTTTTATTAAGTGAAGTCTGTAGGAAGCAGTTGATGAAGTTAACCTTGAGAACCACTGAATGGACTTGAACATAACTTGGCATTAATGATGGTTATGAGGTGCTGTCTGAGTATTGTGACTTTGGTGCCTTATAAGTGTCATCCAACATGTCATGGCCATCTGCGGGGAACTTAATTTATTACTCTACTGTATGGAAAGAACATACAAAGAATTTTTTATCTGAAACAACTTGGCTAGTTAAAATAAAACTAAATCACAATGGATCTTAGATGGTCCCCTTCAAAACAGATGTCCTTCAATTTGCAACTTATGCAAATTGGCTACCAATGGGAAACATAGCTTAATATAGGTGTACATCCGAAGATATTCTTTAAAACCATTTGGCCGGTTGGAAATAAACTTTGGCACAACATTTAATTTTCTTTAAAATTGTGTCCTGCTGATCCATCCCTTATCCAAGATGGCATGCAATAGGGAAAATAGTTAATTAAAGTTTGATCATTATTTACATAGTTTGAAAATGAGACCCTTTAACATATAAATTTATTTGAAGTTATGTATTGGCCATGGTCCAGGTGAGCGATACAGGCTCTTGAGAGCCTCTTGTTTCTGAGATCGGAACGAAATGAGCAATCTTTGTAAAGAACCTTCCATAAATTATTCCTGTAAAGTTTGGCTGTATTTGCTTCAGTGGTTTCAAAGGAGATGATGCAAATATGATTTTCAAATAGAGTCCAATGTTAAACCTATGTTCCGTGCTGGCGACCATGTTTCTTATTGGGTCTTAACAAAATGAGCAATCTTTGTACAGAACCTTCCATTCATCATTCCTATAAATTTTGGTTCAATTTGCTTCAGTGGTTTCAGAGGGGAAAATGAAATTGTGAAAAGTTAACGACGACAGACGACGGACGCCAAGGAATGACAATCGCTAACAATGATACTTTGGTCACGTGAGCTAAAAATAGGTCAAGTCAAATGTCAATGTCAAAGAGGTCAGAACTTGCCCTTGAAGTAAAGGAAGTTCACGGCTTGGGGCATATATTAACGTTATTTTAAGTATAGCTCATTGATTTCCGAGTATATTGCTTAGTTTATTCTTCATCAGAACAGTTCTCAGCGATGAGTCCTTTAAGAACAACTCCTGGTCATGACTGCTTTTAGAACAACCCTTTGCCATGACTCCTTTTAGAACAGGTTATGACCATTTGCCAATGACCGTTTTTAGAACTGTTCTTGACAATGACTGTTTTTAGAACAATTCTACAAAATGACTGCTCTTATGAATGCTTTTAGAACTGTTCTAGAGCCGTTCTAGAACAATTTTAAGCTAACTTAGAGCAGTCATCAGAACAGTTCTAAGTTAACTTCGTGACAAGTTATGACGGCACCAAACTGTAGTGTTTCACAAATACTTTCATTCCAAGTCTTTTGATCTAGCTGGGCTGATTCGAGTCAGATCACACCAGCAAACTCATCCCAATTAGAACAAAAATGTTTTTACTTTTTATAAATTTATAATTCATTGAACGAAGAGTGGCTGAAAATGCAACATTTATTTGTAGGAATATTAATTACAGGCAGAAAAAATGCGGCGACTGAGGTTTTCCAAACATTTCTCACCAGTTTCGCGGCAAGTTGAAATATTAATCTATATTTTAAGACAATGTACATGACTCTTGTTTTGTTTTTATATCTCTCAGTTACAAAAGGGCGTGTTTATTCTATTTCTTGGCTTGCGTAAATATATTTTTTGCAAGTACACTGTGGTACACTATTGAGCTTACCGCGGGTAATAATTAAATTCCGAACAGTGAAACAGTGAAATAATTACAAACACTTAACATGCTCACAGGACCGTGAAATTGAGGTCAAAGGCAAAAGTCATATAGCTGTACCACCAAAAACCAACCTACATACCAAATATCATTTACCTACTACTAATAGTTACTGAAAAAAAATTAATTAAAAAACTTGCTCACTGCAGGACTATGAAATTGAAGTCACAGATAAAAAGCCATATGGCAGACTGGCATGTACTAACAAGGACCAGCCTTTATACCAAATAGCCTTTTCCTACCAAAATCTGACCTAATCACAAAAACTTAACATGAAAGTTCACGCAGCCGCCGCCATTATAGTTTGTAGACCTATGTCTCGCTTTCTGTGCCTTTCGTCAAGGGCGAGACAACTAGAGTTGTCGCTGAATGGCAGTCAGTTGTACCCCCACTCATTGAACCCTTAATTAATAAAGTAATGGCAAATTTAAGTGTGTGTGGTCACAGAGTAAACGCAAGGACAAAATACAAGTAAAGACACAATGATATATTTCCTCTCCTATTCAAGCAAATACACAAAGTTGCATTAACACCCTTTAAAACTTTCCGGTAGCAACAATATTACATTAAGCACTCTTCTGGTAGTATACTTCAACTGTGTATCATTTCATTATGATTAAAATGCAACATCTATTTGGACGCTAACAAATTTCCTCCACCTTTTCCCGGAAATTTTTTTTAAGTTGAGATGTCTCAACTTCAAAATTGAAAGTAGCAATGCACATCGCCAGAGAGTAAACTGTTCGTATCTTTCTAACATTTCATCAAAATCAAAAGTGCCGTTTTCAAGAAAATGCGCTGACAAGGTACATGTACCTAGCCCCTTTTTCAGTTGAATTATCTCCCCTTCAAAATTTTAAATAGAAACCATATAAAGTCATACTTATATTGATGTTGTAAATAACAACTGTGTAGCATTTCATCAAAAGCCATGCAGCTGTTTAGAAGGACAAGGTTTTTCCCCTTTTTTCCAGAAAATATTCAAAGACGAGTTATCTCCTCTTCTAAATATTGGACAGCAACCATATTACTAGTACACTAAAACTGTGCAACAGTTTATCAAAATCCAAGCAGCCGTTTGGGAGGACATGTGCTGACAAGGTTCCTCTGCTTTTTTCCACAAAATATTAAAAGATGAAATATCTCCCCTTCAACATTTCGGAAAGCAATTATATTACTTTATGCACATCTTCAGGTGGTACAATGTATACTACAACTATGTTACATTTCATGAAAATCCAGGGACATATGCTGACGGGGCACATGGACGAACGGACACGTTGAAATCGAAACTTCATTTTCAGGATGTATAAATATCTTGATAAATACATTAAATGTACAAAAATTGGGATAGATACAAGAATATATGTCACACCAGGTATTAGTTTCAGCAAACCAGGAAAATAAAGTGACAAAAAAGGTGTACAATTCATGTACTAAAGCCTCAGACACAATTTCAGAGCATTGGTACACCATCATCAGCATCATACCTGGACCTATAAGTCTACATTGACAACTCGGGACGTCTGAAAACAAAACTTTACAACAAGCGCGATGATTTCGACTTTTCAATAGTGAACTTCCCGTTTTTGAGCACTAATATTCCCACATCTCCAGCATATTGCGTTTACATTTCACAATGCATTCATTATTGCCGTGCCTGTAATTTGTACAGCGATTTTGTCAACAGAGCGAAATTACTATCTCAAAAACTTACATATCAAGGGTATGTTCAGTCGCTGTTGCAATTGTAACTACAGAAGTTTGAAGGACCGGTACAATGTTTCTTTTTCTAGATTTAACAAATGAGAATATATATCTTTGGGTAGATCCAGAGTTTATTACCAGACTGACTAACAGCGACTGTGACAAAACCGTACTTTTCACTGGCAGTGTGACGGGTGTCACGCGTGTAGCAGATCATGATTACCCTTCCGGAGCACCTGATAACACTCTAGTTTTTGTAGGGGTTCACACTACTAGTGCTTTAATTATGTGGCGTTCTTGTTCATTTTTGTTCATTTGTTTTGTCTTTATTTATGTCGGATATGAATTGCCGTGATTTTAGATTTATGATTTTAGATTTATGATTATGAACTAAAAATAGGTCAAGTCAAAGGTCAATGTCAAAGAAGTCAGAACTTGCCCTTGAATTAAAGGAAGTTCGATGCTTGAGGGCATATATTAACGTTATTGTAAGTATAGCTCATTGATTTCCCCCTTTCCTCGTTCTTACTTCGGTATTCGTTTGCCGAAGTATTACAAGCCGAGAAGTTTTTAAGGGAAAATTTTACCATGCATTCTTCCGAAACTATCAATCTTTAAATCGGCAAATAGGTTTTGCATATTGTGACAGACCTGGAAAGTGGAGGCATGGTACAACTCATTGCAGTAAACCTTCAGACCAAATATTTCTTGCACATAAGTCGGTGATATGGAGACAGTATTTTACGGAGTCTATAAAAACCTATTTTGCTCTAGATTGAATAATTGAGTAATCAACTTCTTACCCTGTTTATATCTTCTACAGAAAACTTGTTTTCTATTGACAACAGATCTATATATTCAGCACAACACTTTTCTATGAATACTTTAGATAAAGATGAAAGTGATATTGCTGTTTCAATTTCTGGTCTGCGTGCAGATCCTGGCGGTATATTCAGATGAATAGAGTATTTAGCCATGTTCTGAAATTGAAATGAAATCTATATTAATATTAAATTCTATAACCAATAAACAGCTGCGCCAAGTCGCATGATACGCCGGTCGTCACCCTTCAAAGCTTTAATTGATTTAGGTAAGGGGTTCTCAATTCTGAAGCACCTGTAACTGCATAATTAAGTTTGATATCTCTTTAAGAAATTAATCTGCAAATTTTGAAGTGAGCTGATCAAAATATTTATTTGTCAGAGCGTGACTTGTAAAAATTGCCTTAAAATTGACGAACAAAGTCCCATAACTCTTGCAAAAAAATCCAAAAAGTGCGAAGAAGTATACAGATCATGAGGCTATCATATCCAATAACTCTACAAAGTTGCAAGTGAATTAGCCAAAGGGTTGTCAAGTTAGAGTGTGACATGTAAAAAATTGCCTTAAATTTGATGAATAAAGTCCCATAACTCTTGCAAGAAAAATCGAAATTTCACGAAAAAGTATACAGATCGTGTGGCCATCGTACTCAATACCTCTACAAAGTTTGAAGTAAATTGGCCTAAGGGTTGTCAAGTTAGAGCGCGACATGTAAACATTGCCTTAAAATTGCCGAATAAAGTCCCATAACTCTTGCAAGAAAACTCCAAATTTCACGAAAAAGTATACAGATCGTGAGGCCATCACATCCAATACCTCTATAAAGTTTGAAGTGAATTGGCCAAATGGTTGTCAAGTTAGAGCACGACATATGAAACGGACGGACAGAAGGACGGACAGTCGGACGGACAGATGGACGGACGGACAATCGGACATTGGTATACCATAAAATGTCCGTCATTAGACGGGTGTATAAAAAGTAGAGTAAATGTTTCACTTTTTATTTGAAATATTATACAAAAAGATATCAACAAAATTTAAATGAGCAGCATTAATAGTATTATTCAGAATTTAGCATAAACTGTAAAACAGTAAACTTAATTAATGTCTTTCCGATGTACATCGGACAGACATTTTTGGGATACCCATTTCGTTTTGGTGGTGTTTTGTAGTTTTTGTTGAAGTTGTTATTGTAACCCTCTTGGATCGTTTCGTTATTAGGGGAGGGGGTTATTTCAGAAAACTCCCTAAACATGTTTTGTGATATTATTCAGAAATGGTAATAAATAATTAGTGAATTGTAATGGGAAAAATGTTTGTTAGGTTATGACCGATATTTTGTTCATTTGGATGAATGTTGGTGGTTGGACTGTTTTCATGATAAGGGTTTGCAAAGTTTTGTTATCTTTCTTGGAGCAATTATTGGGAGAAATTTCGGAATGTGTAAGGAATAGGTATTTGGGACCTATATCATTGTATTTAGTTGATATGTTTTACATTTAACAAGAGGCTCTCAAGAGCCTGTATCGCTCACCTGGTCCTTGATTAACATAAACATTTTATGTTAAAGAGCCAATATACATGTATATAATTAAACTATAGTTCCAATATGCCCAATTAGTTTAATGGGAGAAGACCACTGTAGGTGTTCCTCATGGGGTCCAATGTTAAACTGGTCCAATGTTAAACTATGTTCCCTGCCGGCAGCCATCTTGGATAAAGTGGGA
>MJUU01069643.1:10143-21441 GCA_002080025.1 Modiolus philippinarum | reverse complement strand
CTATGAGGCCTTCAACAATGAGCTTTGCTCATACCTCATAGTAAGTTCAAGACGGCCCCTAGCACCTAATTGTTTCCATGTCTTGATTGGTCATGGGTGCGGGATTGTCAACAAACATCAATTAAACTCGCAAAGTGTTCTTACAATCACTGTCATCCTTTGCCCCACAAAAGCACTGGTGTCTTAAGCTAGTGGACGATTACAACATATAGACAAATACAGGGCACTCATCAAGTCGAATGTAAGAAAACTTGGGGTAATAAAATAGTGAGATGTCGGCACTTAAAACAGGTGGTCTGGATTAATATTACATTTGAAAGTATGAATAGTATATCCATATGAGAAATTCTCTCATGCACAAGTACACTACAACTGAAAAATATAGAGAGCATACATCTCTCGCACGGGAAATCTTTTTACATATAAATTATAAACATTTATAATTAACTTACTGTGTTTCTGGCTACTCAGTGTTATCAATTTGATTGCATTAGGAAACATAGGTAATCAACGATTACAGCGTTCGCCTCGTTATGGCACATTGTCAGAGTAACCCAATTTTGCCTGGATGCATATGCTGATCTACCATCCGAGATGTATGCATATGTAAGGTTACAATGATCCTACCATGTATAGTGACTGAGATCTGAACTCATCCAAGAACTTGAATGTTAATCAATCAAGCATTAAATATATGTCAAAGTGACCTAATTTTGCCTTGATGCTGACCTAACATCAGAGATGCATGCATATGCAAGGTTAGATGATCCTACCATGCAAAGTGACTGAAATCTGAACTCATCCAAAAACTTGAATGTAAATCAATCAAGCATAAAATATAGGTCAAAGTGACCTAATTTTGCCTGGATGCTGACCTACCATCAGAGATGCATGCATATGCAAGGTTACATGATCCTACCATGTATAGTGACTGAGATCTGAACTCGGACGTAAACTTGAATGTAAGTTGTTCAAGCGGAAAATGTAGGTCAAAGTGACCTAATTTTGCCTGGATCCTGACCTACCATCAGAGATGCATGCATATGCTAGGTTACATGATCCTACCACGTATAGTGACTGAGATCTGAACTCAGACATAAACTTGAATGTAAGTCGTTCAAGCGGAAAATATAGGTCAAAGTGACCTAATTTTGCCTGGATGCTGACCTACTATCAGAGATGCATGCATATGCAAGGTTACATGATCCTACCATGTATAGTGACTGAGATCTGAACTCGGATGTAAACTTGAATGTAAGTCATTCAAGCGGAAAATATAGGTCAAAGAGACCCAATTTTCTTGGAGGCTGTGAGATAGCCCAAGATGCATCTGTATACAAAGTTTGATGATCCTACCCTTCATAGTTACCAAGATATATACCTAAATGCGGACGCGGATGCGGATGCGGATGTAGACGCGGACGCCGGGGGTACTCCAATAGTCCTCCTCAACTTCGTTGAGGCGAACTAAAAATGTTGTAATATTCCATTTACATAGTAGAATCTATTTATAGCTATTCAAAAACCCATTTAATAAACGATATATTTATATAGCTATTCAAAAACCCATTTAATAAACGATATATTTATATAGCTATTCAAAGAAATGGATGAATTACATCATAAAATATTTAATAGATACTTTAAGTAACATCCTTAATCACTGATATATATACAATTTATACATATATTTTATACGTTCTATTAAGTATAAAGTATTTTCATCTATTGGTATTTTCATATCCCTGCATGTCTATTGCCCGATGAGGTCTATTGCTCAGTGCGGTCTGTTGACCGATGGAATCTATTGACCGGTGCGGTCTGTTGACCGATGGAGTCTATTGACCGATGACGTCTATTGACCACTTAGATCTATTGCCCGATGAGGTCTATTGACCTATGAGGTCTATTGACCGATGAGGTCTTTTGCCCGGTGAAGTCTAAGTGTCTTATATTTGAACTTTCTGTAACCCAGCCACTAATACATGTATGACAACAATAACATTGCACAGCGATAAAAATAAAAACAATGGCAGCAAAATGGACGATATATATTTTACTACTGTATTTTAATAGTATTTGGAAGCCTTGTGTAACAGTTTGTATGACCATCTGCACATTTTTTTTTAAATCAGAATTATACAATTTGTAGAAAATCGTGAAATAAAATAAATAACTGACCAGTTTTTCATTTATCAAAATTATCAACATTGAAAAATTTCTTTCTACATATTCTTAAATAAATTCTTTTAATTGTGAAAACGTATGCACTTAATAAATCTGCTATAAAACTAGAAAGTATTAAAACAGACAAACTTTTCGTGTGTTAAAATCATTGTTCTGCAAAATGTGTTTAATATATAATATTTTCAACCATTTGCTGTGCACATTCAGATGAACTGATAAAACTAGAACCTCAGTTGTTTCAAGAACAATTGAGAGGTCGGTCCAATTAATTCAGGCCACCTATATATTGATATGAGGCCTTTGCGTTGAACAAACATGTGTAGGTGATATGAGTTATTGCTAAAAAAAACTTTGAACTTTGATATGAGACAATTGCTATTGGATGTATTCAAAAACAGTAATAGATAGCAGATAAAAATGCTGAAGAAAATGTGTGTCCTGTTACGATCTACATTTGAAGCAAAGGAAAAGGTGATTAAACCAACAGTTTGGAACCTATGGACCAAAAACTGATTTTCGACCCGGTTTTCTTTTGCTTGTCGCTTAATACCATTATAGTAACAATAATGTATTAAATACAAAAAGTACAGGAAGATGTTTCCTTCAAAATCAGGTCAATATCAAAGTATCATGGACAACAAAAACCTTCATTTTACGTCAATGTATATTGATAAATGTACATAGTAAAGGTATATATATAGTGTCTTAGTTTAATCGGTTAATCTGAAATGAGAGCATTATGGCACAACTTCCGGAAAGACCTATCAATTGTTCTTCGAACAATTGACATACTAGTTTGTTTTGATGTCATATAAAAAGTAAGAAATCAATGGGACATGATTCAGCTGCAGCTGGGCAGCAACAACATTGAGTAGTTATATTAATTTTCAATGCATTTAATAATTGTACAAGAGATTCTTCACACATTTATTAGACGAAAATCGTGAAATTCAAAAGTTATTTCTTAATATCACGTAATGACTTTGCGTTATTGGTCGTTCGGGGCAAATTACTCGCCATGAAGTGCCAGTCCGTGGTAAAAATGATATGAATATATGGCGACAGAGTAGAATCGAAGACTTTTGGACTAAAAGCTAAAGACATTATTACCATCACCAAGTGGGATCAATAAAAAAGGTTAGGTCTGCATGTTTCGTTTCATATTTTCACTGGAACACTTTTGCTAGTTGCATAGTCTTTATTCCATCCTGGGACAATGGTTGGAAGGGTTCTGTAGCGATAGTCCGAAGGTCCATTGTTCCGAAGGTCCATTGGTCCGAAGGCCCATTAGTCCGAGGGTTCATTGGTCCGAAGGTCCATTAGTCCGAAGGCCCATTGGTCACAAGGTCCGATAGTCCGAAATGAAAAAAAACTGCCAGAGATTAAGATAAAACGATAAAACTTTTCTACCTGAAAGGTGTTTATATAAATGATAATACCATAAACTGTGCATAAGAAAGCAGTACTGTAGTGAGTTGTTAAGTGTTGATTTTGTTATCTACTGTTAGAAATGAATTTCTAGATTTTAAATCAACCCATTGGCACACATGCATGTTAGATTTTCGCCGATGTTCTTTAATGCCTAAAGCTTTTTCAAACCTATATCGATTTGTCTAAAATCTGCACAAATTGATTTGTTTTACCGTAAAAGGGTCCAACCCTTGGCATCCTTCTTTGAATCTGCCAATGCATAACGCAAACATTTCAATATTTTGTCAAAGGCATTTTCATAGTGTTACCAATACACCATCTTATTATTTCTCGTATTTAAGATCTAAGAAAAGTTGCATGTTAGGCTTACAGATCAAACTATCAACAGTTATACAATAATTTCAATATTTTAGGCGTAGCTGTTAAATGAAATGTTAGTTATTTCCCGGCCTTCAGCTTCTACTTCTACAGTATTTTTCAAATACACTGCAAATATTAATCTTTTTCTTTGGTATAGTATTTAAACTCCTCAGGAGTACTCAATACTTTTTGGTACATGCGTAGGTTCTAAGACTTTCTATTGACAAAATATATATACAAATTTTCCAACAGGTGCAACTGTACAGGTGTTGCAAGGATAAAAGTAACTACTCATCTACGCACGTACCGCTGGTTTGAAAGCCTCCAACATGGGCGGCTGTCACTGTCGCTTCCGGTAAGGTATTCCAGGCTATCACAGTTCGTGGGAAGAATGAGAATTTTTAATTGTCATTTCTGGGGCAGAAGATCTTGTAAGCCATGGTATTGTAATGTCTTGATGGTCTGACTAGTGGTATTAGATATCAACTTACTAATCAATCAATCAATTAACTAACCAAGTAAGGATGGTAAGAAAATGACACATATGGAATGGGGAATAAGTAAAATATGAATAGGGAATAGGTAAATGACGAAAAGGGAATGTGGAATAAGTAAATGACGATTAGGGAATGTGGAATAAGTAAAAGGCGAATAGGGAATAAGTAAATATCGAATAGGGAACAGGGAATAAATAAATATCGAATAGGGAATAAGTAAATATCGAATGGGATTAATAGGGAATAAGAAAATCATGAAAATAGCGAATAGTGAATAGGGAATAAGTAACCAACTTTACTACCGTGAGGTTCCGCGAATGTATGGGGAAGCCATGATATATATGAGTCATCATTTGCAGTCTTGGATCAAGTTTCAGGGAAGTTGAATCGAAAACAGTTATCATGTCTGTTATATTCTTTTTTTCTACGACCTATTTTAGAAAAAAAAACCATGGGCCATTCTTAGTTGCGTTTCAAACTTTGAATTATATCTGTCAGTCTTTTTCAATAACAGCCCAGACTTTTGTGTTCGATTTTGGGTTGTTTGAGTACACTAGTTATCATCATATTAGCCCGTCCTGCCTCAGTTTTGAAATTTTGGTTATTACAATTGAACGATATTTTTTGTTAACATACTCCACAAGTGACACATTTATAGCCCTTTTTGTACAGTGTTGTTATCTTTTCTTAGATTGGAACTCTCCTGTCAAGGGGTGGTACAACTCCCTAGCATTGAATCGGCTTCCAGTTATCATCATTCGTATCTAACAAGTAAAAATGCTAAAGGCATCTGAATAAACATAGGTAATCAACGATTACAGAGTTCGCCTCGTTATGGCACATTGTCAGAGTAACCCAATTTCACCTGGATGCTGATCTACCATCCGAGATGTATGCATATGCAAGGTTACATGATCCTACCATGTACAGTGACTGAGATCTGAACTCATCCAAAAACTTGAATGTAAATCAATCAAGCGTAATATATAGGTCAAAGTGACCTAATTTTGCCTGGATGCTGACCTACCATCAGAGATGCATGCATGATCCTGGTCGCGCTCGATTGTCTGTGCATAACATGTGCAGTACAGAGTGTTCTGCACAGACGAATCGAATGTCACAGAACAGAAAGTCGCGCTCTCTATGATGGAAGACAAAAGGCGGGAAATATATCTGAAATAAAACTTGAAATTAAACAGTAGATGAAAAATATATTGTCACATTTACGTTATTTTATACAATACTTTGGGTTTTACTGTGCCCATAATGCAAATTATGATGTGAAAAGGATCAGAAAATACTAAACTGGTGTCTTTCTTTTAAGGACCTGTTCCACGGAACTTTATTCCTGTTCTAACTGTGCAGTACACCCTTTTACATTTCTTTATTTTAATAGCACTGAAACCCATCGCTTACATTCAGAGAGTTGTTGACATCAATAAATATATGTTATTAATCAATTTCATACTTATAACAATCAAGAAAGCATTTTTATTTGTCAAAAACTTGCAAAACATTTGGCTTCCATCTTGGTCACGTGACTGTTCCACTCACACCACCTTTCTAGTCGGTACAGTACAGGTTTCCGAATCACTCGTTTGCTGTACTGCACGTCCATCACACAATTAACAGGCCAATCGAATGCCCCCCCCCCGGGTCATATAGGGTCATACTAAAAAGCGCCCGAGAGCGCCTGGGAAGGTAAAAAGCGCCCGTGGAAAGTAAAAAGCGCCCGGGGGAATTTTTCATATTTCTATATAAAGGATTTACCGAACGAAATGACAAAATACATGATGTAGATATACTGGAAAACGTAACATCTGCATACTTTGCTAGCTAAATTTTTGCCAGCTGAAAGACGGGTTCAACTATGAGGGGCTAACAATCTTGGAACTCTCTAATGTCATTTAACACAATGCAGAGCTTGCCATAAAACGTTTTAAGAACACTAGCTAGGCACGATGAAAAAGACACCATGTTCATTCATTCAACATGTACAGCGATGTTTTACCATCTACTCCGATCAACCATAATGAATACTTATACTCCAGCGGAACCAAGTTATTCATATTTGATTGTGTACTTGAACAAACTAACAATTATAAATATATAAAAGACTGATAAAAAGATCCGGTTTAATATGATCTAATATTACATATGACAATGTATCTTATCAATTTCATTGGCTGAAACAGTCACGTGATTTCAAAAATATTTAGCGTATTTTCAGCTTTGTTTCTATTTATATGTATATTGACGCCATGTTTCTATTTTTAAATATCTTGACGCTATGTTTCTATTTATAGTTATGTTGACGCTACATAACTTATTTTTTTCAGTTTGACTTTCTTATTTTTTCACCGCGAAAGATCTTATAATAGAAATGATAAAAAGTACGGTCTTTACACATATTAGGAGCATGAGATATTAAACAACCGAAGTCGATACAAAATCAATTTAAAAGTTGTCCCAAATATAGGAAAACAAAAACAAAAAAGTTTTCTGGTTTCTTTTATTTGAAAATAACAGATGTGTTTGCATATATTAACCTTTGCACACATGCAACAAACTCATTCTTGTCAGTGTGCAGATTAATTTCATTTTCGCCTTCAACCAGATCTTCTACTTCGAAATAAATTCAGACGTGTTGACAAAAACTTACTAGACAAAAATGCAATGAGATACAACCAAACTACATATGTAATACAACAAGAATGGACCTTTACTCTGTCAGTACGTTATATATGGACCAGTTCGGGATATATTGACCTCGGACTACGTCCTTGGTCAATATAAACCTAACAGGTCTATATATAACATATTGACCTCGTAAAAAGTCCATAATTGATAAATATCAAAGAGCATAAAACCTGCGTCAGTATTCTTTTGTACATTGCACTATCATTAATGACTGGAGAACGCGGAACTCGACGAAGACACCATGAAAATGAAAATAAATAACGAGATAACCGGCATTGAAAAAAACAATTTCTTAAATTTTCCAACAGTGGTTATGCATAAAGTGTTGGCCTATTTTTTATTCCCTAATCAAGCAATTTTACATGCAAAATATTGACTTTAGTTGTGCTACGACAGATTAGCACGCAGTTAATTTGCAGTAATTGTGCAAGTCAGGAAGACACATACGACTTTTTAAAATTACAATTTTATGTCTGAGAAATGAATAAAAATAACCATTAAAACGAAAGAATCACATGATAATAGTGACAGAAAGCTACATCAAACTCCACCATTATCAACAGATTTTTATACCCCGGGTGCTTTTTACTCCTCTCGGGCACTTTTTACCTTCCCGGGTGCTCTCGGGCGCTTTTTAGTATGACCGATCATATAAATAATAGTTAAAGAAAACTTATGTATTTATATAAAATAATTTTATAAGTCATACCAGAGACATATAATTACATGTCTCTGGTCATACCGTGTACATGGTCTCGGTGCGCCCTGGCATGACATTGAAATAAAATGAATATATATAAAACATCATTATTTATAATATATGATCAGTATGTTTAATCTGGGACTAATATGACAGGGATTTGAAACATTTACATTTCTCAAAAATTCGGTCGCGCGGAAGATTTACCTGTAAATCGTCGTATTTTTCAACATTTCTCTGTTGAAACATAGGACATTTTCAGTACACTTTACATCTACATTTCTCTACCGATTTTAATACAAAATACATCATTATATAGAAAAAAGATTGCTGCAAATCATAGTATAACTTTTGAAAAATAAATTTATTCCAAAGTACACAAATTTTGCTCGTAAACTTGGATAATTTTGTTTTTTTTATAAATATACCTCGAAATTTTACACTTCATGACGTTTTTTTAGTACACTTTCTATTTTCCCCAAAATATTAAATGCTACAATATTTATATAATTGAAAAGATGAAACTTCGACGCAAATCATGGTATATTTTTCTTTAAATTTAGTTGAAAATTTAGTTGTAAAATACACAGGGAAAAGTTTGGTGTTTGAACTCAAAAATTTATTTCTAAAAATTGCATGAGCGTGGTCACATCAGTCAAAATTTATCAGCACTGGTAAAAATCTTTCCTGCATAAATTATATATGACTATAAAGCCAATGCGAAGAGCTTTATACTGATAAGATTTCGTAATGATAGGATGGAATTTGACAGGTAAACCAGGGACTATATATAGCTAACTATATATAGTCCCTGGGTAAACTCACTATATAACGAGTGAAAGTTAGCCAATTTTCTTGATTTTCATTGTTCTGACGCTCATTAATCATCAATAACTGTCATTTATCGTCTTTCCCTCGGCCTATCTCAGCCTGCAGAGCCCTTCCATCAAAGCCATATCCGGTTGACCCGAACTTATCAAGAGGTTGACCTGAACTTATCAAGGCAATTCTCCCAATGTTTGACAAGCAATATCCCTTTTATCCGTTTTGCAAGAAATAAATCTTAATTGGATAAAGAATCTATTATATTTTCCGTTTTTAATTTTGTAAAAACATTACCGTCACAACTACACAAAAATAAAAACGAGACGTTCGAAAATATACCGAAACTAGGTCGCTGATAACTTCAGCAGAGCCACCATTTTGTTTACATTGTGACGTCATAAAAGTGCCTAGGAACTGGAAGACAAATGTAAACAATGAGAGGTTCTGCAATGAAAAAAAAACGACTTTATTTCGATTTGCTAACATGGTTCGATCAAAAAATTTCTAAATTTAGTAACGTTAGCCAACAAATAATATTGTGAAGTCATAAAATAACTACAAAACATTTCCCATTTTGTAAAAAATGAATGAACCTCATTTCCCACGCAACCTTGGGAGAATTTGACACAAAACCTAATAAACTATTGTAAAGAAATAAGAAATAAAAGATGATAAAGAAGTTATCTGAATTTTGAAAGTTGCAATATTGTAAAATATCATCCCGCTCGCCAGAATATGAAGCTTGGGGCTCCATATTCTGGCTCACGGGATGATATTTTACGATATACAGATGTCAAAATCCAGATAACATATACTTGTTTATTGCACGGTTTCTCGATAATTTTGCGACCTCTATACACAAGAAAACAACCCCTGGTGCATTTATTACCCATTTTAAATTAGGATTTCATTGTTGTGTGATTAAAAAAATTATGTTGTAAAATATATACGATAAATCAGCTTTTCGGCAGATTTTTTAGAATAATTTTATGTTGAGTAAATCAAAAGTAACAGCCGAAAATCGTAGCCAGGACACCGCTTTTCATATACTCGATCAATGCGTACTATCTATTCAAGAGTATAATTGTTTTTGGGTCCAGATCACAATGTCATGGCGTAGGAAAAAGTTCAGTATTTGGCGACTTTTTATCAGTTTAACTCACCCTAGATCAACTATCTGATTACACATAATTTAAGAGGTGTATTTTTACTAATGATTTGAAGCGATTTGTTCATGTTTTGATAGTTAATACTACAAATATTCATACACCACCGTTTCCTCAGTATCAGGCAGACATATTATTGATTGTCCATTGATCGTTATGTAGTAGAGTTATCTTTCTTTAAATTCTGTGTTTTTAAAATCGACCAATAATTATCATATTTACGATTATATCATATTTATTTTAATAATTGATCTAATTAAAAAGTATAAATTTTCATTAAAAAGAATTATATATAGATATGATATGGTCTTTGAATTCTGAATTTGTTAATTTAAATTTCTATTTTTAGAATTTACATGGAAATATACTAAACTTCCAAAACTGTCCTTTTGTTGGACTTGTGTTTGGCATCAATAAAGGATAGTTACTACTTCTATAGTACGTAATAGCTTAAAAACTAACGTTTGAAATGGTTTAATAAAAGTACACTTTGTAGTACCTCACTAATTTATTTATTTGAAGCACGATACACAAAGAGAACTCTAGTTCATCAAGGAAGGGGCTTTTATTCCTGTCTACATCTTGATGTTAGTTAGCTTATACCAACATAGTTTGAGGGGAAATATTTCATTATGGATATACATCGTATATAAATTAATTTTAGAAATAAAAGATATGGCCATGTCTTTTCTTTTAAAATTCTTAATCGTTCCGTATAGTATTAGTTGACTTTGATTTGAATAAAAATGTGTAATGTTTAAAAAATCATATTATTATTATTATCTATAATAATAATTAGAATTGTGGAAAAAAAAACAAACAAACAAACAGCAAACAAAACTGAAATAGAAAAGACCCCTATGCTCGCAAATATCTGTCAAATTAGTGATTGTATTACATGCTGCAGAGACAGAGTTAATCCGTTGTAAAAAATCGGTAATAACACGCGTGTGCGAGACTTCCCGTGAAGTAAGTCGATTTTTAATTTCCAGTACCTGTAATTTCAATTAAAACTGTACAGAAATGTCAACAAAACGTTTTTTTGTAAGATTAGGTTAGCACAAATATTAAATGACGATGCATCAGTAAAAACAATAACTTTACCATCGGAACATTGTGCCTGTACAGGTAAACTTTGACTAAAATTACGAGGAGTTCCGAACGGATTCTAGTGTTGCATCATTGGAGCGAGTTTACATGCGTGATGTTAACGATTTCGAGTAGTTGTTAATCTCTGTATGTCTCTAGATATTGATAGGCATTATTCAATTAAAATCAAATAAAAACCTAACTGTGTATTATCTAGTACATGTGCAGTTTTGACCCCTCCCCCCAATTTTCCATATTGCTAAAAACCTAACTGTGTATTATCTAGTACATGTGCAGTTTTGACCCCCCCCCCAATTTTCCATATTGCTAAGAAACAGAAAGG